>VCJN01000765.1:0-12938 GCA_006384855.1 Tetraselmis striata
ACACGCGAGCAAGCTGAAGCCGTCGCCGGGGTTTTGATGGCGGAGTGGCGTCGAGTTGGCGAGAGACGGGCGGCGCGCTGGCTCGAAAACGAGTACTTAGGCAGCAACCTAACCTGGATCAACTGCGCCCCAGGTGTAGCAGGTGTTCCTACGTCTACCAACTCGTGAGAGAGCTGGCACCGCGCAAGCAAATGCGACGAACAGTTTGGCAAACGTCGCCGGCCGACTGACACCCTGCTCGAGGAGGGCTTCCCCGACCTATGCAAGCATCAAGGCGCGCAACACACTGAGTTGTACGAGGACTTCAACTCCGGTTTGCAGTAGGAATTCTCGCACTACATTCATGGCGCTCATGACTTCTTAAATCCCGACAGGCGTGGGCTAAAGCTCTACATGTGGCATGACCGCGAGTTGTTCGTTAACGCCGACTACCACTCCGAGGACCAAGTCACCCTGGCGCGCATTGTCGCGTATACCAACAGTAGGCGAGGAATGCTGCCCCAACCTTGTCGCTCCTTGCAAGCCGTCCGCAGAGTTTGTTGTCGACTGAAGTGCGTTTCTGCGGGCGAAAATGGGGTTTCCTGCGATTGCGACGAGTTCAGAAGGTACCGGCAGTGCAGCCACCTTTATCTCTGGCGTGCACTTCACGATACGGATGTTCGCCTGCGTTTCGAGCGGGGTGTCGTAGGCATGGCGGGCCAGAACCCGCCGCACCGAGCTGCGCACGGCGTTCCAGCTTTGCAGGTCCAACCACCGGACGGCGCAGGGCGCATGCGTGGCCGGGGACGAGGGGGTGTTGGGAGGCGTGGACGAGGCAGGGCTCCTGGGCGAGGACGAGGCGCAGGTCGTTCGGGCATTGTCGCGACTGCGCGTCAACCGTGTCAGCCCCCGGCGCCCATTCCCCCGGCGGCACACTTGTCACAGAACGTGTGGCCGATCTTCAGCAAATACAAGATTAGCCTGTCCCCGCGGAGGACACATGGGCTTGCGACGGGCTGGAGCCCCGCAAGAAGCGCGGGCGTCCCCGCAAGCATGTTGCACCTTCGGTCCCCATGGGAGTCCAGGCATGCCTGGACCTTAGCGTATCGCCGGCGAGGGTTGGTAGGGGCCAGGCACTCAGGCGCGACCGCCCCCATGTGCCTTCGGCAGCTACAACGGCCAAGGGCGTTGCCGGGCCCATCGACGGACTTCAGGGACCCCCACCGGAGAAGAGTAGCGGGCTGCAACCACGCAAGCGCGGCCGACCTCGAAAAGCCGGCGCTAAACCAATCGCGGCGCACGACGATGCGCGACGGCAGCTTGAGCAGAGTACGCCCGCAGGACACGAAAGGGGCCAGCAGTCCCGCAAGCGCGCGCGGCCCAATCCTTGCGTGTCGAAGGCCGCGCCACGTGACCGCGACAACCCCGTCAATAAACGGAGGCGTCAAGTCCCTGTCAGTAAGGTAGTTGCCGCCGTCTCTCCGGATGACGAGCGTCGTCGACTCATGGCCGAGCTGGATGCCGAATTCGGTGTCCAACCTGCTTCCAACCCTGATATCTTATGGTCTAGGAAGCCACGCCGCAGAGAACGACCGCCGAAGAGGTTGCTAAAGCTGCCGAGCTACGATAGATCCCGCTTGCGACCAAGTCGCAACCCCCAGAACTTGCCCCCATTTAGAGGCAGACAGTGGAAGTGACGGAGCGGCTGAACTCGACATGTCCTTGGCGGAGACTCTACGAGGCAAGGCATCGCTAGCGACAAAGTAGAGTTACATCTGGCCTCACTGTCCATTCTATGCGCGCAATGGCTCTATCAGCAAGGGGATCCTTTGCGATAACGCGACCTCCGTGATGTAATTGTCGATTACAACGCCTCCCTTACATATCACAAGCCACATAGCGCGCATGTTTGTCGACGGGTTTCTGTCTCGTGATGAGTATAGAATGCATAGGCGTTTCTGCCCTGCCAGTGACGCGAAGAACTCCAACCTGGGCTTTGGGCCCTGTGACAGATACGTGTGCGGGACTTGCACGCAAAGCAGCGTGGCGCTCGACGCCAGTGCCACCGGTACAAAAATGTCCAGCATGCTGAACCACGGCGACGTGACAATTATATACGGCGAGGGGTATGCTCGCAACCTTACGCTGTCATGTGTTTCAGGTAAAAGCGCGTCGGCGACAAAGTCTGCGCAGCCATAGTCGATCACATCACTCATCCAAATTTGTTTGGCAATGCGTCGAAACGCAACTTCTGTACCTCCTGTCCCGGCGCAGGGGTCCCAAATCAACGAGCCTTGAAAACTCGCAACGCTCGTCTTGATCACGTCATACTCCAATGGAGCAGTCGGTATAATGGGTGGTATTTCTTGCGTACGTAGCGACGTGAATACGGAGAAAGCTCGAGTAATATGGCCTTGGGTCCACTCCCCTGGCATTCCCCACGCCAGTCGCGCGTAGAATTGTTGCCGAGTGTTGCCAAGGCTAGGTGCCGCGACACACTGAGACCTGCACAATTGGCGAGGTGGTGGTTGGCGACATACCAGAAGAGTTGTGTTTACACGGTACGGACACATGGTGGTGGTGGGTGGGGGGGGGGTGGTGGGGGGGGGGGTGGGGGGGGGGGGGGGGGGGGGGGGCTCGCCCTTATTCGAGGGCAAAGTGGGCGGCGGACATCACCTAGGGCGGGGGGGGGGGGGGGGGGGGGGAGGGGGGCGAGAGGGGACAGGTGGGCGAAATCTTCTTCGGATGTTGGGAACTTCTCCTCGGGCGGCGGTGAGCCGCACTCGTCGTCAAGGTATTGCCTGATATCCGCAGCGATTAACGGGTTGTCAACGAACAACGCGGCAGGGTCAAGGCGCCCGTACTGACGGCAGACTTCGATCAAACGAGGAATCTGGAACTGGTGCCTCTTGTATGTGTTGTTGCTGTAAGTGTCCGGGAAGAGGTCAGGATTGAAAACCATCGTCGGCGGGGTTAGCTGCCAATCCGGAGGCGGTGCAGGAACTCCGGTCTCAGGGGTGAGACAAACGTAGCCGTAAAGGTAACCCGCGGCTTTGTTTCCTCGGCAGGACTCGCAACCAGTAATTGGCACCGACTTGAAGGCTGGCTCCCGAACCGCGCGTTCTCCCGCAAGCGCGACAACCAGGCCGGGCATCGAATGCGAGGCTCGCAAGCGGCTGCCACCGCACGCCTGAACGTAGTCCGCGTCTACCGCCCCCCACGGCGCCATGGCCCTCGCAGCAGCCCGGCGGTCCTCGCAGAGATTTCCACCTACCCTCGCGTTTCCGAGCACGCGAGGCCAATACGTCCGCAGAAACTCTTCCAGGCCCAGGCCCGATGCCGCGGCTTGCGCAACCTGCGCCGTGTACATCCTTCTAAGCAACTTACCGCAGGTTGGATTACAATAATTTCCGAGCTGAATGGGCGGGGGGGGGGGGGGGGGTCCTCACCAACGTCGGAGACACCCACGCCATCGCGTCCTCGAGACTAATGTCCGCTCCGTGACGCACGAGATGAAGAGGGCTACAACATCCCCAATAGAAGAGCAACACGATTGTGCCTCGGTGGGCGCTGACAGCGGGCAGGCCGATGTCCGCGCCGGAGGGCACGAAAACCAACGACTGCGTGGCGGGCATCATCGACTCACCGAGTTGGAGGAAAGAATGAGCCTTCTGTATGATCTCGTTGAAGACGTGTTGGAGCTCCATGTAGAGATGTAGGCCATCTTCCGTATCTAGCATAACAATGCGCAGCGACTCCTCTAGGGAATTCGGCACTTGGCAGCGGGGGTCTTCAGGGCCTGAAAACAAGGACGGTCATCAATCGACTTAGAAATTTGCCTGCATGTATTATTGGAGTGGGACCGCGTTGGGGGGGAGGGGGGGGGGGACGCTCGCCTGAAAGGTGCATGAGCATCTAGCTCCGGTCTCCAATGCGAATGAGAGGATTCCTCTCGCCGGCGAGGAAGAAGTCGGGGCAAGTGAGCAGCAAGTGTGCTTGCAACGTCGCCATCTTCGTGCCGAGTTCTTCCTCGACTACGAAGCTGAGTTGCTTCCTAGCTAAAAAATCGGCGTTCCCCACAGCGCGCTGCAGGAAAAGGTTCTTGCCTTGGCGGCGCAGTCTTGGCACCCTGAGTAGCCGATCAGACACGATACATGGGGTCAACGAGGTCTCGACGGTTAGCAGTTGTAACAGACAACCGAGGAGTAGTCTTGTGTCGCGCGACGAGGTTGGCTGCCCTGAATGGAAACCGCGAGTCCTCGGCTCATGTTGGCGTCGGCGCCCGCACAGTCGACGCACTCGCAAGGCCCAGTGTGTGTGTCTCAGCCGCTTCGGCTGTACCCGGCTTTGCCGCGGTCCTGGGTTTACCCGCCGTCGCCTGTGCCTTAGGCATGAGACGCTCACCCTGGGGACGGCTGCGTGCTCCTTTTTGGCCCCAACGCGGAGGAGCCGGTAAGCTTGTATGAAGACCGGAAGAGTCCCGGCGGGCCGAGGGACATGCGCAGAAGTGCGCACCGACGGCGTGTCACCCGCCATGCGGGTCCCACGGGCTCGAAGGCTCCGCGCCGGCGGGTCCTGGCTAGGTTGAGACGCCTTACGCTTCGGCCGAGGCTGAAAGTCGTCCACAGCGTCCTCGTTGGCTGCAGTAGCGAGACGACGGGATGTAGTCCGAGCGCTCACAAATGCCGGGTTATGCTTGCACGGTTGCCTTTGCCCACCCTTCATGCCCTGACAAAGCGCGCAAGTCTTAATTACAGCTTAAAATGAAGAGTGACGGGCAACGGCACAAATCACGTACACAGCTTTTGCTTTGTAACTTTGGCGAGCATCTCTGCAGTCTTGCTCAGTTTCGGGCGACGGGGTGCGTCGCTCGGGGCAGCCTCTGCGATCGGGGTCTGCGGGGGCCAACGTGCGATGGCGACTCAATTAGCATGCCGTAAAAGTACCAAGGTGCGCAGTGGCAACAAAGGTGCAGCGCGGCCATCCTACCTTGGCGACAGCCGGCGCCCCCGTCGATGCCGGCTGCGGCTCGGCAGCAAACACGCGAGGGGGTGCGTCGCTCGGGGCAGCCTCTGCGCTCGGGGTCTGCGGGGGCCAACGTGCGATGGCGACTCAATTAGCATGCCGTAAAAGTACCAAGGTGCGTAGTGGCAACAAAGGTGCAGCGCGGCCATCCCACCTTGGCGACAGCCGGCGCCCCTGTCGATGCCGGCTGCGGCTCGGCAGCAAACACGCGAGGGGGTGCGTCGCTCGGGGCAGCCTCTGCGCTCGCGGTCTGCGGGGGCCAACGTGCGATGGCGACTCAATTAGCATGCCGTAAAAGTAACTGGTGCGCAGTGGCAACAAAGTTGCAGCGCGGCCATCCCACCTTGGCGACAGCCGGCGCCCCCGTCGATGCCGGCTGCAACTCGTGCGGAGCGCTTCGAGGGGGTGCGTCGCTCGGGGCAGCTCCTGCGCTCGGGGTCTGCGGGGGCCAACGAGGGATGGCGACTCAATTAGCATGCCGTAAAAGTATCAAGGTGCGCACTGGCAACAAAGGTGCAGCGCGGCCATCCCACCTTGGCGACAGCCGGCGCCCCTGTCGATGCCGGCTGCAACTCGTGCGGAGCGCTTCGAGGGGGTGCGTCGCTCGGGGCAGCCTCTGCGCTCGGGGTCTGCGGGGGCCAACGTGCGATGGCGACTCAATTAGCATGCCGTAAAAGTACCAGGTGCGCAGTGGCAACAAAGGTGCAGCGCGGCCATCCCACCTTGGCGACAGCCGGCGCCCCTGTCGATGCCGGCTGCGGCTCGGCAGCAAACACGCGAGGGGGTGCGTCGCTCGGGGCAGCCTCTGCGCTCGGGGTCTGCGGGGGCCAACGTGCGATGGCGACTCAATTAGCATGCCGTAAAAGTACCAGGTGCGCAGTGGCAACAAAGTTGCAGCGCGGCCATCCCACCTTGGCGACAGCCGGCGCCCCTGTCGATGCCGGCTGCAACTCGTGCGGAGCGCTTCGAGGGGGTGCGTCGCTCGGACCAGCTCCTGCGCTCGGGGTCTGCGGGGGCCAACGTGCGATGGCGACTCAATTAGCATGCCGTAAAAGTATCAAGGTGCGCAGCGGCAACAAAGGTGCAGCGCGGCCATCCCACCTTGGCGACAGCCGGCGCCCCTGTCGATGCCGGCTGCAACTCGTGCGGAGCGCTTCGAGGGGGTGCGTCGCTCGGGGCAGCCTCTGCGCTTGGGGTCTGCGGGGGCCAACGTGCGATGGCGACTCAATTAGCATGCCGTAAAAGTAACTGGTGCGCAGTGGCAACAAAGTTGCAGCGGGGCCATCCCACCTTGGCGACAGCCGGCGCCCCTGTCGATGCCGGCTGCGGCTCGGCAGCAAACACGCGAGGGGGTGCGTCGCTCGGACCAGTGCCTGCGCTGGGGGCCTGCGGCGGGCAAGGTGCGATGGCGACTAAATCAGCATGCCGGAAAAGACACGGGTGCGTAGTGGAATAGATGCGTGTCGAGTAGTAAACACACCTGTTCAAGTCGAGGAGGCGATGGTGATCGGGTGGTTGCACTGGAAGCAAGACGGGCTGCCAGTGGTTCTCCACCGCCGCCCCGTCGAAATGAGGGACAGGCCCTGCCGGGTGGTTGGGTCTGGGGTCGGCGTTGCCCAAACACGTCGCGCAACGGAGTATGCGGGCTTGCATAAGCTGCGCGGGCGTCCAGCGACCAGCACGCGGAGGCACCCTCTGCAAGTCCCGGAACGGGCGGATATTGTGCCATGTGTGGCGCGAGATTCCGTCGACGCCGTCACACTCGACCATAACAACGGCTTCCACGGCTCGGGACCACGTGATGTTATTCCACGTGACGTTGTTTGGGGGGGCGTTCTGAAGCATCTGCCTGGCATGAGGGTTGTCCCGTTTCGGCACCACATATGCCCACCGCCAAGGACCCTGACTAGCCGTGAACTTCGTGCGCGCCAAGTCCAGGCTCCGGGAGATCTGCTCAGCGCCCCACCACGACATGCCCACTCCCGGCGGGAACACGTCCCACGGAACGCCGTCGATGAGGCAACGCAGAAAACTCATCTTCCCCCTCCTCACCGGGCCCTCGAAGGGGGTCAGGCCCAGACCAGTCACCATGAACCAAGGCATCCACACCAACGCGAATCGCCCGCAACTCTGGGGTCTCGACCAGAAAAGGCCAAAACGCGAGCAAAAATGTACTGTACCACGAGGTCCTAGTTTTGCTGCTGTTTTTCGAGCCAAATCACGTTGCCCGATTAGGGTTTTCTGTTCTGCCTCTATGTACTATTTTCACCGCCGATTGTTCGGAAATATGGGGCACGAAGATGTGCACGACGGCTGCCGTAACGAACTACAACCACCTCTCCCTCGGCACCCACCCACACTCCTCGGCACGCCTCTCAGTCAGTATTCACCCTTGCTAGCCCTGCTAGCCGTCGGAGTGAAGCGCGGGCCACTAGATACCCTTATGACCGAGCCGTACCTACGACGGTCCTTGCTCAATGTCGCTTGGGGGGGTTAAGTCACCGGATTTCAGGGCCGATGAAGGACCCCCCAGACGCTCGGCGGCGGCGGAGGCCTACGCAGGCCGAAGGCACGGCTCCTGCCCCAGTACCATAGTCATAGCCAGCCAAACCGACGTGGCGATCCTTGCGGCGGGTGCGGCGGCAGCCGCCCGCTTTGTACCGTCCTTAATTGGGTTTCTTGCCGAGCCGTATGCGGATATATCGGGTACTGCTCGGCGCCCGTCTGGCTGACAGTCGTGGCGGAGACAACGTCTACGGATAGGCTACGTTCTGACCGCAACCTCACTACAATCTCGGGGCGCATAACCGGCAGATTGCTATTTGCGCTGTTGCTGCCAGTAGGTTTACGCTACGGTTGACGGCGCCGAGGCTAGTGCGTGAACGGTGGCGGGCAATCCCGCGCGCGTTCAGCCGTGGCGCCGTCGCCGGCGGTTATCTAGCAGTGGCTAGGGCCGGGATATACGCGGGTACCCGTATCTGCCAGGGACGGCAAGCCGAAGGGAAAATCGTGTGCATTGACCAGGGCAGATTTAATCCTTTCAGCCGCCTAGATCGTGCGCGAGCCCTGTCGCGACTCGTCGATTGTTGGCGGGGGTAGCGCGCAAATCTAGTTGGCCCAGTACCGGTACTGGTACCGACTGCTATACAGTCCCACCGGTACTAGTCACTACAATCTTGGGGCGCGGCACCGGCAGACTTGCGAGATTGCTAGTATTCCAAGTAATACCACGCCACGATTGCTGGCGCCACCAGGTGAGCGGGTGTAGGGTGCATAATTGAGATGATATATGCAGGTAGCCTACGATCTGACTACAATAGCCAGTAAGGATCTCGAACGATCGAGTAATACAATCTGACTACGGTAGCGACTACTGGTAGCGAGTAAGGAGTGTTGCGTTAGGCATGCGGTAACTGCCTACCTGGCTGAAACACTTTCCTTGTCTGGGGTATTTGTTGCATACTTGTATGACAAAAGCGCATAGGGTTGACGGGAAAGTACGACTGCTAGCGAGGTGCTCTCCCGAGAACTTCACTTCGGCTTAGTGAAAGCCCTAGATTGTTGCGCGCCACGCCGCAGATTGTTGCCTCAGGCATGTTTTAAATCCGCACACGGCTACGAAACCTTACAGTACCCGGATAATGCGGCATATAGAAGTATTATGCATGCGCATGGGCTCGGCGACACGACATAGGTAGATAGCCACACCCCCAGGTACATCATATTCGCGACGGCGAGCCCTAGATTGCCGCAGATTGTTGCCTTCGGCAGGCAGGAACGGCCTACCTGGCTGAGACACTTTCCTTGTCCGGGGTATTTGTTGCAAACCTGCACGACAAAAGCGCACACGCTTGACGAGAATGTACGATTGCCAGCGAGGTGCTCGCGTGAGAACTTTACTTTGGCAAAGCCTCAGATTGTTGCGCCCCGCCGCAGATTGTTTCCTTAGGCATGTTTGAAATCCATACACAAATGCTTACAGTACCAGGATAATGCGGCATATAGAAGTATCATGCATGCGCATGGGCTCGACATCAAGACATAGGTGGATAGTTTCACCCCCAGGTACATCATATTCGCGACGGTGAGCCCTAGATTGCTGCGCTGCGCCGCAGATTGTTGCCTCCGGCACGGCATGCCGGAACGGCCTAATTTTGGGGTGCGGTACCGACAGTTTGCTATTTGTGTTGTTTGGTATAATGCTAAGATTGACGGCACCACGGCTGTGTGAGTAGCAGCGGTTGGCACTCCCGCGCGCGTGCATACAGCCATGGCGCCTTCAATCGTAGCGTTATACCACTGGCAGCATCGCAAATAGCAATCATCTCCCGGTACCGCGCCCCGAGATTGGAGTCTGATTGTAGCCATCCTGTATATTGCAGACCGTGTATTTGCACGCTAAACCCACTCCCCTCGTGGCGCCATCAATTGTAGCGTAGTAGTAATTGTTAATTTGCACGCTACACCCACTCCCTCTTGGCGCCATCAATCGTAGTGTAGTAGTAATTGTTAAGAGAACTAACAATCTCGCATTAGCCTGGTACCGCGCCCCCAAGATTGTAGTAAGCAGCGGGCGGGGAGTTTGTAGATGCAAAAACCCCGCGCATGCAATCGTGGCGCAGTCGCGAGCGGCCATCAAGCAGTGGCTACGGCCAGAGTAATACGCAGGTACCCGTATCGACCGGGGACGGCAAGCAAACTGTGAGCCTATGCGCATTCATATTCTTTCTATGCCATATATATGCGCATGCACAAAGATTGCCAGTCATCTAGGCAGTTACGGGATGCCAAAATACAGCAATCTATGGCGTGCCGTAAGCAAATATCAGGTATTAGCGGTACTGCCTAGCAATCTGTATAGTATCGTCAAGCATACGCTCATTCAGAATCCTTCTTTGTCGTATACATCCGCATTTTAAACGATTGGCAGCCATATAGGCGGGTAGTACAGCGTGCCTAAAGTCAGCAATCTGCCTAGCAATCTATATACTATTGCCAAGCCCACATCAAAAACGCATGATGCCCATTGTGGTGCCAGCCCGCGGCGCTCACACTTGCGGGTTTGCGAACCCCCTCTCAGAATCACACGACTCCTCCGCTTTTATTTGCGAGACTCGCGTGTAAAAGCATATGTGAGGGTCGGCTGCTTGGAATCTGGTCGTCGGCCATAGAAGATTGCTGTATACGGGCTCGGCAACTCACATTCTAGCCAAACGGGTGTGTCATTCGTCTCCGTATGTGCTTTGCGACTGCGACACTACATACCACATACACCGGAGTAAATCAAAAACGCATGATGCCCTTTGTGGCGCCGGCCTGCGGCGCTCATACTTGCGGCCTTGCGAACCCCCTCTCTGTGTCACACGACTCGTCCTTGGCCTTTTCTGCAAGTCCCGCGTCACGGCCGTCGGCCTTGTAATGTTGCTATGTACAGGCATATATATGGGGGTCGGCTGCTTGGAAATTAGTCGTCGGCCATGGAAGTTTGCTCTATATACGGGCCCGGCAACTCGCAATCTAGCCGAACGGGTGTGTCATTCGTCTCCGTATGTGCTTTGCGACTGCGACACTACATACCACAAACACCGGTGAAAAAAATCAAAAACGCGTGATGCCCTTTGTGGTGCCGGCCCGCGGCGCTCACACTTGCGGCTTTGCGAGACTCGCATAAAAGAAGCATATATGAGGGTCGGCTGCTTGGAATCTGGTCGTCGGCCATAGAAGATTGCTGTATACGGGCTCGGCAACTTGCAATCTAGCCGAACGTGTGTGTCATTCGTCTCCGTATGTGCTTTGCGACTGCGACACTATACCACATACACCGGAGTAAATCAAAAACGGATGATGCCTTTTGTGGTGCCGGTATGCGGCGCTCATACTTGCGGCTTTGCGAACCCCCTCTCTGTGTCACACGACTCGTCCTTGGCCTTTTCTGCAAGTCCCGCGTCACGGCCGTCGGCCTTGTAATGTTGCTATGTACAGGCATATATATGGGGGTCGGCTGCTTAGAAATTAGTCGTCGGCCATGGAAGTTTGCTCTATATACGGGCTCGGCAACTCGCAATCTAGCCGAACGGGTGTGTCATTCGTCTCAGTATGTGCTTTGCGACTGCGACACTACATACCACAAACACCGGTGAAAAAAAATCAAAAACGCGTGATGCCCTTTGTGGTGCCGGCCCGCGGCGCTCACACTTGCGGCTTTGCGAACCCCCTCTCTGAATCACACGACTCCTCCGCTTTTATTTGCGAGACTCGCGTATAAAAGCATATATGAGGGTCGGCTGCTTGGAATCTGGTCGTCGGCCATAGAAGATTGCTGTATACGGGCTCGGCAACTTGCAATCTAGCCGAACGGGTGTGTCATTCGTCTCAGTATGTGCTTTGCGACTGCGACACTACATACCACAAACACCGGTGAAAAAAATCAAAAACGCGTGATGCCCTTTGTGGTGCCGGCCCGCGGCGCTCACACTTGCGGCTTTGCGAACCCCCTCTCTGAATCACACGACTCCTCCGCTTTTATTTGCGAGACTCGCGTATAAAAGCATATATGAGGGTCGGCTGCTTGGAATCTGGTCGTCGGCCATAGAAGATTGCTGTATACGGGCTCGGCAACTTGCAATCTAGCCGAACGGGTGTGTCATTCGTCTCCGTATGTGCTTTGCGACTGCGACACTATACCACATACACCGGAGTAAATCAAAAACGCATGATGCCTTTTGTGGTGCCGGTCTGCGGCGCTCATACTTGCGGCTTTGCGAACCTCCTCTCTGTGTCACACGACTCGTCCTTGGCCTTTTCTGCAAGTCCCGCGTCACGGCCGTCGGCCTTGTAATGTTGCTATGTACAGGCATATATATGGGGGTCGGCTGCTTGGAAATTAGTCGTCGGCCATGGAAGTTTCCTGTATATACGGGCTCGGCAACTCGCAATCTAGCCGAACGGGTGTGTGATTCGTCTCAGTATGTGCTTTGCGACTGCGACACTACATACCACAAACACCGGTGAAAAAAATCAAAAACGCGTGATGCCCTTTGTGGTGCCGGCCCGCGGCGCTTACACTTGCGGCTTTGCGAACCCCTTCTCCATGTCACACGACTCCTCCACTTTTTGTTGCAAGCCGCGCACCATGGCCGCCGGCCGTGTAATGAAAGCATATTTGGGGGTCGGCATGTTTGAGAATCTGGTCGTCGGCCATAGAAGATTGTTGTGTACGGGCTCGGCAACTCGCAGTCTAGCCGCACGGGTGTGGTATTCGGCTCCGTATGTGGTTTACGACTGCGGCATTACCACATAGACCGCAGTAACTTCATTTAAAACGCACGAATACCCTTGGCGGTGCCGGCCCGCGGCCCTCATACTTGCGGGTTTTCGGATCCCCTCTCTGTCACACGACTCGTCATCGTCCACTTTTATGTTGTAAGCTACGCACCATGGCCGTCGGCCGTGCTCCCTTGCTATATACAAGCATATTTGCAGGTCAAGAGCCGAGAATATGGTCGTCGGCCATATAAGATTTCTGTATACGGGCTCGGCAACTCGAAATCTAGCCGCACGGTGTGGGATTCGGCTCCGTATGTGCTTTGCGAATGCGGCACTACCATAGACCCCGCAGTAACTTTCTCTAAAACGCATGATGCCCTTATTGGTGGTGCCGGCTTCCCGTAACGTGCTATGGAGTTGTATCTGGACTGCGATGGTAAGTGCGTCGCACTCTGCACGGTGAGCAAGATTGTTCAACCCTGACTAGGGTATACTTCTTGCCCTAATTCGGTTTGTAGTAATGAGCCAAATCTGAAGGTCCCACAGACCCACGCTGCTCGGTGCCGTCGGACTCAAGGGAGGCTGCAGTAGGCACTTGGATGCGCAACTCCCCCAGAGGCTCGGAGCTATATTTGTTGTATATGTGAGGTCGGCAACTGACAATCTAG
>VCJN01000767.1:0-18088 GCA_006384855.1 Tetraselmis striata
TTTTATTTTCTTTGACATACTTGGTGCTGGCAAAGTTCAAAGTAGCACCGCTGTCAACCAGTACGGAAGGTGTTATATTAAATTCAGCACATGTTGGGTGTAACAGCAATAAGTCATGATCAGACTTGCTGGTAACAAAACATTTCTCTGTCATCATACGTGACTGGTGGGACTTTGTGGCTTTTGGTTTATATTCCTTACCTTGCTGTTCAGCCAACATGGTTTTGAGTTCCTCAGTGGTAACGACGTCATTAATTGCCTGGGCTGAACGTTCCTCAACAGTGTAGTCAGCCAGGTAGACATAGCAACCAACTCAATTCGCCAAACGCTCCGAAACCAGTGTAAGTACTCGTGGCAGTACTTAGTGAAACAGGGCTCTTACTCGTAGCGTTTGGCGAATTGAGTTGGTTGCTGAATGTAATCTCTTACAAGTTGCTGGTGGCATTTGATATTTATCCTATAGCGGTCCGACTGGGCACCGCGGACAGGCAGCTAGTATCATGATGATTAAGGAGTTGTAACGCGTACTGTATGTTACAAGGAATATTACTGGCGTCTGGTTGTGGAAGTACCAGTAAATAATACGCGTGCTGAAATATCAGTACGGCAGTACATGCGCGTGCTGAATACTTGGCCATAATCTCGGCGTCACTGGTTTATGGTGGTATTAGGGTAGTCGCTAGGCGCAACCCTAACAGGGTTGGGGGGGGGGGGGGAATGGCAACTACGGGTGAGAGGCAAGCGGCCGGGAACGGAGGCCGGAGGCCACAATACCACGGCGGAGCGTGCTGGTCGCAAGTTGTGCGGTATGTTGTAGAATGCCGCCTCCCTCTCACTTTCTAGGATCGCCGCCTCGTACCCCCCGACGGAGGAGGAGCTAGCGCGAGCAGTAGCCGGGGCTCTCTAGTACCGGTATATAACCGCGGGCACACGGGGCAGACGCGCATCGCGGCTATCTAACAGATGATCGTCGACGAGGGCCTCGAACCCGAGGCCTACCCGCACTCGTTCGAAATCCGACCCTCGGGACCAAACGAACGGGGAGACGGCCATCGTGGTGAGGGCGGATGCGGCTACGCTCCGAGATATGCGCAGGTTCGTGGTGGCTTTTCAGTCACCTATATTGCGGTGATATTAGGGGTGCAAACCTGCCGAATCCGGACACACCTAGAGCAGAATCCGGACCGCCCGGACTGCTTGCGTGTGCGGAACGTGCCGGTGATCTAGCCGCGATTGATCGCGCCGCGTGCGCCAGTTCATCCCCATACGCGTACCAACAGCGTGGGACGCCTGGAACACCGCTTGGATCTGCTGCGCGCCCCGCCCGCCCCCGGCGAGGATGTCAAGGTGTCGTGTATACCCTCGTAACCCTCGTAACCCTGGACGCCCACGGCAGCGGCCGGCTAGAGCTAGAAAACACCCAAAACGACCCGCACGCGGACTTCCCAACAGGGGCAGTGGCCCAACTCCGTCGAATGCACGATCGCGGCGCGCGCCAGGGTCAAGGCCGCCGGCGCGACGATATGCGCAGCCAATACGCCGCTCGGCCATCGCGGGAGTAGGCGACTCGAACGCGGACAACTTATGGGCGAGGACCTCCCGGACTTGGACGAGGAGATGCTAGCTGTCAACCTGCCGTATGCGGTCGCGGCAACGGACCCCTCGACGACTCGGCTGACAGCGACGACGGTGGCGGTCAACACCGCGCGGCGCGGCACCCAGCCGGACCAACTGTCTATTTCCCCGGCGGCAAGAGCTTTCTCCGCCCCGTTCCGCTCCCCAAGAGACCCGGCGTCTCCGGGCAACCGCGTTCGCGCAGCTATGCGGGCCCGCGCGGCCGACGAACCGGCAGCGCCATTTCACCGGCGGGAGGACCGCCGAGGGCGGGCGGCCGGGGCCGCAAGTTGTCGGTGGACCACCTCCGCTGGGGCGCCATGCTAACAAAGTTGCGGGCGATCGTACACCCCCAAGAGTCTGACCTCAACTGGAGGTCGGCGCGGCTGCGGGCACTACGGTGTCGCAACTGGCCGGCATTTCTGAGAAAGGGGCAGCGCGACAAGCTGCCCAGCCAAACGATGCGAATCCGCGCGATCCGCCACGCGGCAGCCCCCACCTTCCCCGGGTGGAGAACAACAACTTGCTGGGTAGCCGTGTCAAGTGGCGACCCGACCGCCCCCGAGCCCAACAGTTGCGACGCTGCCGGCGGAACGCCTCGGCTGCTTCAGCCGGAGCCTTGCAACTCTCTGATGGTGGGAAAGGGACGGAAGGGGGATGGGCGCCCGGGAGGCGGCGCCCTAGCTGCACCAGCTTGGGTGGCAGGCGGCCGCCATCGCTAATACTAGGTAGGGAGACTGGCAAGATTTGTATGGGCCCCTATAAAGCACGAGGATTATATGTATGGCCACATAGGACTAGGGTAAGACTAGGGACGGGGAGAGGGCATACAAAACTCGAAAAAGATAATACGAAGGAGACGGGTTCCGCCCGCTAGATGACAGACCGGGCCTTTAGAGGACCTCACGCTACGTGTAATAATGCCGACACGCAACACACCCTATATGCGGGTTCATGTGGTCAGGCCGTAAGACTGGTGGCATTGCTTAGCAGGCATCAAAGACTGCTTAACAAGAACAAAGTTGTTTGAAATTCACATTTATTCAAACTAAAATTAACGTGTAAAAACGGCTCACGTCACGGGCGAATGTCGATTATTTGGGTATGCAATTTGATTGATGAATTGGAGTATTTACCTTCAAAATTAATATTACCACGTCGCGTGAAACTAAATTGCAGCGCCCCTATCTATAGTTACATATGTGTGCGCGCTAGAGAGCTCGACGTGAGGGCGGTCCTCCATTTCTTGATGTACTTACAATAAGTTCGTATTTAAGACAGTCACGCGATCGGCAGCTTTATTTACTATTCAGCGGCGGCAGTAGTGATCCTGCGGCGGTGCTGCGGCGATGAAGGCGATAGATAAAGTAGCAGAGACTAAAGAGAAATACGCTATCCATATAGGTGTAGGCACATTTGTCAGCAGGGATTTTGGAGAGGGGGGGGGGGGGGGGGGGTCAAAAGGCCGCTTTTAGCATTGATTAATCCGTTATTAAAGCGACTGATGTGCGGATGTATCGTGATGTATCTGCGCATGTATCGTGATAGACGCGTAGGTCCCCAGGGTGGTCGCGATCTAGTTTATATGATACCCTGTATTTATTTGTGCACATGTATAAACACCAGTACTTCTAGCGACTAGCTTGCCTATATTGACTACAGGTACCTGAACACCAAAGCGCGACCCAGGCCTGCTGTAGCGGCCGCCATGCGGGCGCGGATGAGTGGAAAGTTTTAAAACGGCACAACACCGCGCGCCGTCCGAAAATAGTGGCTAAATATTATTTATTAATAGCGATAGCGATAGCGATAGCGATTTACTAAACCCGCAATAATAAATAACCCTCATCATTCATGCGAAGTCGCAAGTCTTCGTTCGCCGGTTATTTTGTGACATTGAACGTACAGTTTAAAATTCAAAAGCGGCGTAAGCATTACGTAATATTCGTTCAAATACGAATGCTGTGGACTACTGGTGGATCCAGACGTATACTGTACTACAAGTAGTACGCTCTGCTGCTGTAGTAATCTCATCACTGCGGTGCGTAATGAATAAAATGTACCGTATTGCTGCACATTAATCACCCGCGACAGTCACATGACCATCTCTAGCAGTAGTACTGTAGCAGTGCCGGTGCTCGATGAGACGGTCTTGATGTCATATGATAGCGCGCGGAGCCGCGACGACGAAAAAAGCCCTCCCCCTCCCCCGCCCCCCGGATAAAAGCGCGCTCTACGGCGGGCTGCGCACAAACACTCGGAACCCAGTCTCATATTCAGTTGCACACCATCAGTCACAAGGACACAAAGCGCAGGGCCACTGGTAACAAGCGACCAGGTGTTCGCTTGGCACCGCTACCTCATCTCCGGTACTCGAACGCACCAGGCAATGGTTGCAGCGACCATGTCATCCGAATTACAGATGGACCTGGACGGCCGCGTTCGAGCGTTGTTTATGGAGTTTCTCCCAGTATTCAACCCCACCGGGGGCGAAGCGGAGCTGCTTGAGAAAGTGGCCGGTTGGCTGCGCGAGAGGGGAATCGAGTGCGTGTCCGACACATCATGGGGACTGTGGTTCCAGTACACGGACACCTCGGACCCTATGCGAGAGGCCCAGGACCCACTGCTGCTGATGGCGCATCTGGACAGCGAAGAACGCTACCTCGACCGTAAGGGAATGGCCGGGATCAAGTACAACGTCTTCGCGGACGAGTTCTGCTTCAGGGGACCGATAGGACTCGACTGTAAAACCGGCATCGTGATGGTCCTGGCAATCGTTGAACAAATCATGAGCGGTCTCATCCCAGGCGCCTCCGTGAAGGTCCTGTTCACCGTGGCAGAGGAGATCGGGCAGCGCGGCCTCCTCCGAATGCCGAGAGACGTGCTCGCCGCGATCACGCAGGACGTCAAGTTTGTCATCGCGCTGGACCGTAGCACTGAGGCTGGAGGTATGTTGCCCTCCCGAGTCCTTTATTCTGCCTCCCCTCGGCCAGCAGCTCAGAGAATCTCTGTCAGTTGTGGCGTCTGAAGACGTTTGCTAGAAACGCGGAGTAAGCTCTAGGGCCCGGACTCGATCAGTACTCAGTAGAGGTCGTATCTTACAACTATCGCCATCTCACAGCAGCTATCTATAATGGCAACATGTGAGAGGGCAAAAGCATAATCGTAGCATTGCCCTCCTTCTGCATATATTTTAGTTCAGTTTGCTTTTATAACTTAGTATCTCTCTCATAGTTGCCAACATGCGTGGCATCTCTCAGCTTGTTGTGGGTTGCACCCCCGGTGTCACGTTACCCAGAAATCACCTTGCCCTACAAAGAGACTAGTAGTGAAATTGACCCACTGCAAGCAATGGTATTGAGTGATGCCATCGTTCCATCTCGCATCCACAGGTGATCTTGTGCCCGGGCGTCATGTGATCAAGCACTACTGCGGCGTGGACATGATCTCTCCTGGTGGCCAGGCTTGGCTGGACAAGATGCTGCGCCTGGCTTGCATATCGGCAAAGGTCCCGCTGCTTATCCAGACCGAGTCTCCCAACTGCAGCGACATCCTGGAGCTCAAGATGCGGCACGAGTGCGAACTTGTGCTGCCCGCGGCAGCTGAGCATGCCGACTCCAGAGCGGAGTGGCTGCAGCTCAAGAAGCTGCTGTCAGAGTACACGCTTCACACAGAGAAGTTCCGCGAGATGATCAACACTGCGGAGGCTGAGAACCCGGGCAGCCGGCCCTGCGGCATGAGCGAGTCTCCCCGCAGCGACCGTTACGAAGTAGCGAGGCAGGTCTCTAAGTGGCTGGCGAAGGAGATGGAGAATGGAGTGCCGGGCACTGGCGTCGGAAGCCTCAGCGCGGTGAACCTGTCCTACTCATACTCTGATCCGCTCCCACGCAAAAAGGGATCCTGCTCGGTGCAGGAGCTGTGCCAGACAAGCCGGCTGGTGCTGGCGCTCATCCATCACAACCAGAAAACAGCCCCACTGATTCAGTCGGATGGCGATGATGAAGCATGAACACCAGCACCGGTGTTTGCACGGCATCCAGCTAGGTAAATTACTGCCGATTAGTAATGATGTAGCCGTGAATTCGAGCGTGTTTTTCTGAATCTGACATGCAAATCGGCCATAGACAGCAATGTAACAAGAAAAAGGTAAAGAGAGAATGTGGGGAGCATGAAGGCACCCCCTCGCCCCCACAACCGCAGCCAGGCTGCAGGTAATGCGCTCTGGGATGTTGGCGGGAGGAGCTGCAGACAAACGCACAGCGCTTGCGCAAGTCGGCACGCGGCCATGCCTCTGCAATGCCAGCGACTGAGAACAGCACAAGTACCACGGTGTGACTAGCCCCGGAGCATGGTGTGCCCACAAACCAGCAGAGCAGATCTCCCGCTGACCACCCCGAACCTGCCTGGGACCCCTGGCAGCTTTGCCTTCCATGAGAAAAGCTCAATTAACCAGGGTTGCTGTGTACGTCACAGGCGGAGAAAATTGACGCGTATATTCTCCTGAACACGTCGCCTGAGAAAGATATCGGGTGCATATCCCGACCAGGCCCAATGTGGGCATCTAGGGCAGGGGTACGGGCTCGGCAGGGGTAGGCTGCAGCTTGTCTTTCGTGTTGGCCATGGGGGCGGGAGGGGGGGGGGGGGGGGGGGGGGTATTCACCCGGTATTTACCTGTACATTTTAGGTGATGACAGTACCCGATGTAAGCATGCAGCAACCCAGCAGTTGACTCACGCGATGAACGCCCAGGAATTACGGTAACTTTGCCTACATCACCCAGTGTTGGCGTGCTGGTTACGTTGATGCCCCTTTGGCCTTCGCTACCCCTGGGCGTTTGTGTTTGGGCGCGTAGCTCACTGCATGTAAGGGTATCTCCTTTGCACACCACCGAATTGCATTCTGAACAACTCAGTTCCTTGCCGTAATAAAATATGACCTGTGGTTTTCTATCAGAACACCGTATCGTGCGCATGGATACAGCCACACACAGCCACACAGCCACACACAAAAATAAAATGAATTATCTATCGGATGATGATTGAAATCAAATTACATGAAGTTCTCTAGCCTGGACATGGGATAGTTCCTCATGTCCGAGTGCCCTCCAGTATCTCATTGGAATGTCTCCGCTAAGCAGCTGCAACTAGCTGCACCTTGCATGCCTTGGCAGCTGCAACTCTGCAAGAAGCACATTTGCAGACCGACTATCGCCCCCGGCGACGGTTCATACGCGTACGAGGCGTGTATGTCCACATGGGTGGTAATAACATATATACAGGGTACATCGGGGTCACCGTGCACTTGTGGGTACTGCAGTAGTACACTATAAATTCATGAGCGAGTGTTAGACGATGCAATTGCAGTCGCGTCACGAGATTTTTACCTTATCGGAAATCCCATGCCAGTAGTGCCGAGAAGCTATATTAATAGTATTAATAACAACGATATAAACAACGACAATGCTAAATAAGCACTGACGTAAGAAAAATATAAGTATAGAAGGCAAGCAGGACAAGCCAGAACCTTCAAGGTATTCGAATACTATTATTCATCCCGGTCGTACTCGTTTTTTTTTCCCCGCCCCCTGGACAGGACTGACGCTCTTATTGCAGCGTCTCTACGACGGCGCCGATTAGGCAGCGATCCAGTTCGGGAAGCCCTGGGTAGGCATTGTATCCAGCAAGCAAAATGCCGAGGCATTCTGCAAGACCAATTGAAGGCCAGTGACGGAACTTCCAACACTGTTGGATCACCGTCACTCTAAAACACTGCCATCAAAATACCCGGGACTGGCCACGACAGGTCTGCCCTACCCGTTTGGGCGTCGGCCCATTAGAGTAATGCGAGTTGGGGCAAGCTTCATCCCGCGGAGCAAAGCATTTCGGGAGTGCGATACATGTGCAACAAAAGAGGCAATGTGAGGGACGGTCCGACGCCATATCAACTATAATATTTCTCATTCCTAGTAGTAAATTCCAGGGCGCCGTGAAGGGAGGGAGGAACCCCGACCAAAATTAAGGCTGTTATGTCCTCGGGTGTTGACGCAATAACATGACAGCTAATAAAATCCCTGAACTCCGGAACCGCCAACCCCAAGTTATGACGGTGATACCCCCACCGCGGGCACTCCACCGACATATATGTTCGATAGTCTCATATTCACTTCAATCCGCCACATGCATGGAAGTGTTCAAGGGACCGCTTAGGCATGGCATGAGTCCGGGCCAATCGGTGGGCAGTGGGAAATAATTGGGTGCGCAATTGTATCATACCGTGTACCCCGGCCACAACTTACCCCGCCAGGAAACCCGTACCGTACCGTAAACTAGTACTGGTAGTGTGATCCTCCTGCGAAACGGTGGACGGTCCGACGACCGGACAACCCACCACCGGGCCAACTGCCGGCATGCGCCCACAGTGGCGTGAAGAGCAGGCCCTCCAGGAGGACACCACTACAGCCACCATTGACACCGACAGATCTGAGGAGCAACATGACGCCGGGGCCGGCACTTTTTTGGCCGCGCTGCGGCGGGGCGGCAGAGTACAACACCCAGCGATCCGCACGGTCGCAACTGCCAAAAAAATCGCAGGCACCCAACTCCCGCCAGCAACCCGCCGCTGAATACGCGTACTGCAACGGCCATCCCACCTGGCCCTAACCGGCCTCGCTCCCGCCGGCACGGACGATGCCGCCCACGTGGCCCTATTGTTCGGCGACCTGGTGGCTCAACATCAAGCGATGGACGAAGAGTCGCGCGGCCGCACTGCGACGAACCTGATCCGCACCCTCAGCCCCAAAATCGGAGTCCAAGTCCTACTTGCAGACGTCCGGGTGGTGACTCACCGCCCCCCCAAACCCGCCACTGCTGACCCAACCGGATCGTGTGGCATCAGGCTCCCCAAGCCACTACCACTGCGTCCGTCATCCTGCGACTGGCCCGCCGAGAAACGGCCGCAGGCGTTCTGCGGACTCAATGGACAGGAGGGGGCACAACGATCCTCGACCGCCAGGGTTGTCGCTGCTCCACCCGCTTGCTCGGAGCGCCGCCCCTCGACGACATCGAGCGACCGGTGCACCAGATGTGGCTCCGCCCCCCCCCGCCCCCACCCCCCCCCCCTCCGCTCATGGGCCTTATAGAGACCGACATGTGGCAGCACATGGCGGAGGGCCCCCTGCCGGCGTATGACCAACCCCAACTTAGCGAAGCGGCGGTAGACCAACCGGCGGCAACGCCGGCAGACAACCTGGCACAAGCCGGTGTGAAGGCAAGGGCCGAGTACGAGGCCGACCCAAAAGCAGACGACGCCGCTATCTGCCCCCCGACCCGCACCCTATTGGCCCTTCTGGAGGTCCGCGAGGTGTGGAAGGCCCGCCGCTCGGGCGACTCGGTGCGACTCGAACTCCTTGATCCCAAAGCGGCGCGCCTACTACAGGATGTGTGCCGCGACGACGCTGTCGTTTGGCGACCAGTCGAAGGGCCGAGCGGTGATTAATGTCACCGTCGAACACAATGAAGAACCTGTGCGAGGGCCGGCCCCCACCCCGCATCACGGAGTGTAGCCATGTCCAAGCAGTTTTTCCGATGCGAGCGAGTTGCACCGGCCCCCTGGCCAACCTAGAGCTGCCGACGGTCGAGCAGCTGGCAAAGGCCATCCCAGCCACCATCAACCAGCGTATCAACACAACCCCGGAGCTGCAGCACGCCCAGTGGCTGACGGACACCATGATGGCTGATGGCGTCGAGATGCAGCAAAATCACACCGAGACGAAACTACTACGCAGGGGAGACGACAATCTCTGCGCCATCTCCCTCGGCAAAGAGGACGAGGAGTTCGCGGACACCCTACGTCGGGCAGTGGCCCTCACCTCTCCCGTCGCATTACTGCGGGCGGTACGCCTCCGCACCATCGTCATCTACCTCACGGAATCCGAGTTCGATCCCTCGGAACTACTCATACACCCCTTCAGCCAGACGATCCGAGAGGGGGGAGATCACGGCGGCAACACCGGCCACAACTAGCTCCGATCGACGCACAACGATGGGCCTGCGTAATAAGAAGGCTCGGAGGACCCCTCCAGCACCCCTCGCCCTCCGGGCCGAACAACGCCCAGTCCAATCTCTCACCCTGCAGCTGACCGCCCACCACCACAGCATCATCGGTGGCACCCGCGCAACTGACCACACAGAGCAATGGCGTAAGACAGTCTCGACGGCGAGCGGGAAGATCAAGGCCGCGCCAGCTCAGGCCCCGGGCGAGGGGCGACCTGCGGGCACAGCACTAGCACCAGCACCAGCCGGCCCAGCCCAAGCGACACTAACATCAACCCCAATAGCCCAGGCCGAACCCCAGTAGGTCAACGACACCCCCCCCCCCTTGGGTTCGAGTACATGAAACAGAGGCGAGGGGCGGTCACTACTGCAGTCGCATCCATCGACCGCCGCCGAACAGCACAGGAGCCCGCCCCCGGAGCAGCCCGCCGAGCCCATGCCCCTACTGCCACAGCGTCGACGGAGAACGCAGTGACGGGAGCACATGCAGACGACAAAGACGACCTGGAACTGAACTACGAAGAGAACGACAGCACCATGGATGTGGATACCGCCCATCGCGGAGCAGCGGAGGTACCATGTCTGGCTGACGTTTCCCTCGACTCGCCCCCCGCCCCCCCCCCCTCCCCCAGCGTTCTCAAGCGCAGCGCACATTCCGCGAGGGCACACATAACGGCACCACCGAAAGCCTTGTCTAGCTTCAGCACCTCACCGCCGAGACCGCCGAGCTGCTTGCCACGTCCTCTCCAGCCAGTCAGCCTGCACTCGCGGCCGAACTCGCCCGACTCACATCGGAGTCACACCGCCCGCGAAACCCCCAACGCCACTCTATCCAGCTCGAGCAACGCCCATGCTAGGCTCTCCCGGCAGGCAAGGGCAAGGGAGTAGCACCCGGCAGACACAAGAAGAAGCATCCCAAGGGCCGTAGCCGCTCAGGCGGCACCACCCGCAAACGCAGCAGGAGTAAGCCACGCCCCTCGGGCACTCGCAATTCCGAAAGCGAGTGGGAGACGGACAACGGAACAGCCCACCAATCCGGCAGCTAACACCAGCCGCGCTATCCGCCGCTGCGACAAGCCAACCATCAGACCCAAGAACACGGCCGCTACTAAGCCTTGTAAGCGGTGCTGCCACTGAGCTATACTTTCACGCAATTAGCACAGTGCCGCCTAACAAATAACGGAACATCCCATCCCTGATTACTGCAGGAGCTCTCGCCAGACATATATAACAATTCCTACTCAAGCTCATGAGGGCATCGCAGCCCCCGCCAAACTCTACTAGCCGGCCCAGCGGTGGATAAATACTAACAATTAGCTATTCCGGTCAGCCCCCTTCCCCCATCTCACATTAGTAGCTGCAGGCGGGACGCTTTGGATGCCTAAGCTTACCTGCTGAGCTGTGAATGGGATAGGCCTGACTTAGGTAGGGACAACAAGGGGGGCGCTGCTGTCCAAGGTACAGCCCGTTGGAAGGAGGAGGGGCTAGATAGGGCACACATGAGGACGGCCGGTAGCTTGAGCTGTAATTACACCTAGTGTTCCCTATTAGAGATGCATATATACCATATATGTACCATATTAGAGATAGGAGGCCCTAAGAACAACTCAGTCTGAGCTTGTGGCCGCAAAAGACTAGCAGTTGTAATCAATTTTAATTTCAATTTCAATTTCGCCGGCCGGCTCGGGAGTTGCGCCTACAGTGACAATGATGTCAGGCGGGGTTGTGCCGTTGGCTACTTCGCCGACGGTGGTGTCGGCTCGTTCGTTGCCTTCGACTCTAATGTGGGCATTGACTCTCTGGAGAATGGTTCGGAGTCCAACAACAATAACTCGTTGTCTGAGTTGGCGAACAATGTGTTCGAGTAATATTGTATTGTGTGCGTGGCGTCGCAGGGCGACTGGGCGGTACACCATGCCTTCTACTAAGTGAAGGGAGACAACGCGCTATCTGGGAGGATGTGCTCCGGAAGCTCGAAATCCAGTGCCACCGAGATGGCGGCCAGTTCAGCTCCGGTGATGGTGCGGAGTATTTTGTCTGCGTCCACTCCCACTAGAATGGGTTTATTGCCCGGCGTGTAAACCCCGGCGACAATTCCGACCACCCCGCCGCGGTGGACTCGGGAGCCTTCGGTGTACGTGAAGCGTTTCGGGTCGTGCCGTTTTTCTAGAGATTGTATAAAGGGGATTGGTTCAATCAGCGGACCGAGTCCCGGCGTTGCGGGTGGTAGTTGCCATTCGCGGGGCGATATGGGAAGGCGGGGCCTGATGTTGCGGCTTTGGCTGCTTCCAAATGCCGTATCGATAATGGACTCATCGGCTAGTCGCCATGCTGCTCGTTCCCATTGGACTTGGAATAGGCGGGTGGTGTTGTCGTGGTTGTTGTTTAGGGCGCAGCATCTGGCATCCGTGGCGAGGACGCATGTGGGGTGGACCACGTTGTGGCACCATGTGCTGACCGGGATGTTCCAAACTGTGCATGCGGTTGGGAGGCGGCAATGGGCACAACAGTGCCGGCGTCCGGCGTTTTACACTTCTTTCGGTGGGAGGCGGTCTTGCGTGATGGGCGTGCATGATGAGGCCGGGATAAAGCCCATGAGCTTTTGGGCGTTTTTGATCTCTGCATGATAATAAAGGATTTCCGGAGCCTAATAGACAAGGTATTGGTTGACTCCATCTTGTCTTCGGGCCGTGGAGGCGACGATGCCGGTCACGTGGCTTAGTGGTAGGGGGTTGCATTTACGTTGAGGGGTGCGTGCGGAACTGGGTTGCGCGGGCATTGGCCGGGGCGCGCTGGGGGTGTAGGACCGGTGGGGCGAGTTGTGGACGGCTTGCGGTGTGCGGAAGGGCAGACAACCACGTTTATTTGGACCAATTTCACTAGATACTGCACCCAGTCCCCAACCACGTGCTGTGTACGGGGAGCTGGCGCATGTCCGGGGGAGGGGGGGGGGGGGGGGGGGCGGAAGTACAGTACCACCTGGCATGATGAGAATTTGCGACATGGCGTGCATTTAGTGCCTTGATTCGGAAGAGCGGAACGGATTGCAGCTAAAATGCGGGTGGCGGCTTTGGTAATTACTGCGGCCGTTTTGAGGCGTTATTGGGGGGCGCCGTCTTCGCGTTGGGTCGCCAGCCCCCCCCCCCCCCCCCCCCCCCCATGTCTCGAGGCCGACGGCCCAGAGCGGGGCCAACCTGCGTATTATGGCTGCGGTTTTAAGGTAAGTTGGCTTTGTTCCGCTTGTATGCGGCGGTCCTTGCCGCTCGGGTAGGTGTTCCGATAGTTTAGTCCGTGCTGCGGCCTTTGTGGAATCGTGCCGGGAGTTGAAGGCTTGGAGGAGGCGCGCGTGGAGGTGGCGATGAGATGTGTGCCTTCGGCGAAGGCGTACCCCGTGACATGGAGGTGCAGGTAGTGATAAATGTGGGCTAGGCTGCGGAGAGCTAGGTAGGGTTGTGATGATGCGGTGCTCCCCTCCGGCCATTTGGCGTATCCAGCGACCGTATCTTTGATGTGTGCCCGGTACATATCTTCCCTTAGGCCGGGTGCGGTTCGTGTGTTTCGTGTGACAATTATATATATATATATATATATAAGTACGATATATACTAGGAATTAGTACCAGTATTATGTGTACGAAAACTAGTACGATGTGTACATGCCAATACGGGTATATGTACCGTATAATGCTGCCATGTGACAAGAGTTGTTCTTGTGAGACGAATGTCGCCTCGATTGCTACACTGGTTTTCGGAGCACGAGTTTCGATCCCCAATGTTGTCTACAATTGATGTCTCGCGCGGGGGGGAGGGGGAGGGGGGGGGGGGGGGAGGAATGTAGTGTGACAATTATACGAGTACGATGTACTACGAGTTGGTAACAGTACTATGTGTACGAGTACTAGTACGATGTGTACTTGCGACTACTATGGGTATATGTACCGCATGATGCTGCCATATGTGGCAAGCGTTCTTCTTTTGAGACGAATGTCGCATCGATTGTTACATTCGTTCGTGTTCAGCTGTCGTTGAGGTGGCTTTGGCACGGATATGGAGAGAAAGCCGAGGCCAAGGTGGTCTTGGGGACGATGTAGGGCTTGCCGTGGAAGGGACCTCGCGGCGGACACGGCGTTCATTTACGGTAGCCCGTGCCGATGGCGGCGTCGAATTGGCGGAGCTGTTCCTTGAAGAAGAGGTCATGTCGTAGCGAGAAGAGCTTTAATTCCCTTCATAAGGGACTCGACTATGTGTGTCTTTTTGTTGGAGGAGAGGTGCAGTTTGGAGATAGCCCGGCCGAAGGGTCAGATTCGTGGAGCATGACTGACTGGTGTGCCGCGATGATGAGGGTCATTGTGGTGAGGAGCCCGAGGGTTTAACATGATTGGTCTGGGAGGAGGCAGTCTATGGGTTTTAGACGTCCGGACTCGCCGAAAAGGCGCATATGGGATAGTTGTTGGGAAAGGGCCTCCCGGGTCGCGGGGGAGAGCGATTTTGGTCTGCTCCGTAGGGCTCATGCATGTGGCCGTGCATTTAGAGGCCTCGACCGACATCTGTGTGTACTTGCTAAATTCGATTATTTTGATTAGTTGGAGTTTCATGTGCGCTATTGTGGATGTGGTAATGCTCATGTCGTCTACAAAGCCGTGATTAGCGTATGTGGGTCGATTGGGGTGTGTGGCATCGCGCATGCAATGGAAAGTGTAGCCCCGGCTACCGACCCGGAGCCAGTGCAAGAGGGGTTCCACGAAGCATAGGTGAACATGAAGGGGGATAGTGCGTGAGTCTCCTCGCAGGGTGCCCCTGTTCACTTTGACTTTCTTTGTTTCCCCCCATGGGGTATGATATGAAGTGGTCGTTTTGGAGTACATGTCCTTGCACATGGCAATGTACTCCGTGGTCATGCCCATTTCCATCATGGTTCTGAGAAGTATCTCGTGGTCGGTGGAGTCAAAGGCGCCTTTAAAGGCGACACATATGCCGTCTAGTTTCTCCCGTTACAGTTTTGAAGGAGTTCGTGATTTCCGAACAACTTCGGGTTGAATTGGAAAAGATCGTTCCGCATCAAAAACAAGAAGAGCACCAAGTTCGCAAATTTGCTTGACCTCAGCTCGAGCCCCATCATGTTAGTGGCAGTCATGGTGAGATTTTGTTTTCGTTGTTGTTGCGAGATTCCCACTCGATTGTTTTGCGCAGCGTTTTCATGCCAGTTGAACATCGTTCGACAGTCGATCGGTATGTGAAGCTTGGAGTTCGAGGCTGGACTGAAGTCCGAACGAGACTCCATATCTTTATTTGCCTCACATTACGACTTGGAGCTCAATAGACAAAGGGGGTTCCAATCAAATGGACCGCTTGCCCCGAAGGTCGTGAAGAACACTTACGAATCCATTCGGAAGGCTGTCAATCCTGTCAATCCTTGATGACAAGAAGTAGGGCTTTTGCAAAGACCGAACTCCCTTCCTAGCCGCCGTCATGAATGCAACTTGCGACCTTCCCATGTCCATTACTCCCCTGGAAAATAATATGACGTTCCTTTCAACTTACTGAAGTTCCGTTTTTCGACTTGAAGATGATATGGCTTCGGCCCCGAGCTGCCATGGCTTAACGAGCTGTCTCTTGCAAAGCTGAGCGATAGCGGGGGTTTCCGTGTGCACGAATTGCTATCAACGGTAGCGCGACATGGGGATCATAAATTTGCAATTGAACTGCCCCGGGGGGGGGGGGGGGCGGGTATTAAACATGATGTACTATGTATGACCTTATAGTAGTGTTTATTAAAGTTCGATATATGTGACGCGTTATGTATTGTGAGAATGGGTTTCCGGGGGCATCGTCACGGTGCTAAGCAGTACAACCGTATGTGCGTGTAACCCATCTTGATACATGAACTTTGTTATACACGGACCCGGATTCCCGGCCTCATGACGCCGCTGCGGCTGGCCGCTTGCTTTCACGTCGCCATGTGACTCACCGCTGGCGCGGGCTGCTGGAGTCGGAACCGTCGATGGTGCACGACAGCCTGGCATGGTCGTGGTCTGAGCCGGCGGAGGGCGCCAAGGCCGGCATGGTGGCGCCTCGCCCCGATGCGCGACCATCACAAGCGCTGCCACGTGGTACCGCATCCGTGTAACGATGACATGCATATCAATGCACGGTCCCGCGGCTAATAAATCAGCGGAGACACTTGGTTTTTTTGGAGAGCTTGTTTTTTATTACACGTGCCTTTTTGACCGGCATCGCGCTCTACAACTATGGAGTTGTATTGTTACTTGTATTGTTGACCCCCCCATGTCGCCCTACCGCTTATAGCGCGTCGTGTGGGCTAGATGTACATACTTGGTGGTTGGTATGCTTATCCAAGGCAAGCACTATGCGACCTCAAACCTCTTCGAGTTGGTAAAGGACGTTGAGAATTCTGCCGGCGGACGATGACCCCTCGGTTGCTTATCACAACCAACGGGGACTTGCTCGCGATAATTACGTTCTGGAGTTTTCGCGATCTCACGGGTCGGGCATGCATCAAGGCAATGAATGCCATTGACACGGCCAAGGGCGGGGCAGCAATCCCCCTTTCGTCGCCCGACGAACCGGCCCGGGACTAGGCGGGCAGGTTTCTCGGACCATATTATCGAGGCGGACATGTTGCAGCTGACGCGTCGGATTAGCAAGCGGCTTCTCGCCTTGACGCCATCACCAAGTTTTGGGCCAGATTTGATGACCTCAACCTACTTGGTTCCCCCAAAAGTTCAAGAATTATTTTTTTCAACGCTTCGCATCGCTCCGGTTCCTTTGATGGTTTTGATGACCCCCCTGCCAGATGGGGGGGCCATGAAATCCGTTGTATGCCTCACGCCAATATTGGATCAAGACTAGATCGCGGCCATCAACGTCAACATCAAGAGCGAGACATATCGCATCAAGAACCAAATGCCAGACTTAGTCATCGGTTTCTTCAAAAAGTTTGCTCCTTTAGCATGTGCTCCCGAGCTTCTCTCGATTTCCTCTCCGAATATTGCTAATGAGCCGTGGATATTGATGACAAATTTTCCGTATCACCAATGTTTTCTGAAGTTTTATCGTCTATGAGCCATTAATCCCGAATTATTTTTCCATTCGGGCCATATAAGCACTTCCCGTGATGCCCAAGGGCGAAGAGGTCGACCAAGATGAGAACGAGAGTAGTCCGTTTGAAGAAGAGCATTAAAAGGCGTGCATCGTGGAGGGGGACTTCAAGGCTCGTGCCACGCACAAAATCATCGCGGAAGCCATGATGAACGGTGTGCCACTAAAGCCACGGTGTTCATTGCCGGCACGCTTTTCGGAGCTGGCTCGCACACCTCAGACACGAAGGACGATGCGTGGGGCACGGACGAGTTCAACGACGTGTTTTGCTTTCGCCATGCAAGATATATTCCCCTCCCCCCTTTGGTGCGTTGATGACTTATGTCATTTATCTAATTTCTGATTTTCCCCACATGCAGCTGGATATCTTGATAGGATCGAGTGACGTCTACAATACTCTCGATGGGGTGCCCTTTCTTCATCCATCTCTTGGACCGGCAGCTTGGATCCGCGATCACAGTCGTTTAAACAAGCTGAGGGCTCTGTCTATCACGTCCTGACTTGGGCCAAAGATTGCGGGATAAAGATGGGTTGTTCCCCGCGTCACGATGCCAAGTGCTACCTCCTCGCCAGTAAGTCCCTCCCCAACAACATAGATGGCAACATCGGACGTGCCGATGACCCCCGAAGGTGAGATTAGATTCGTGCAAAGTAGCCATCGTCGTGTTTTTAGAACTAGTCGATGACCCGGTTTGTGCCTTTCCATGTTCTCTACATCCATTTCATATGCTCGGCCATTTCAAGGACGCCGCGAAGATTAAGGACGAGAGCAAACACACAGTGAACAAAGTTCCATAAACCTATCGCTCTCTTCTCCAAGTAGCACATGAAGATGGCGGCAACATATAGCACAACCACTTGTCGACGTCAGGGGGATGAACCGGCGGGACAACCGCGGCGGTATGTGAGGGGTGCAATTAGGGTGAATGACACGACACTGCGATTATCATTAAATTAACGCCTCGTGCAGTCTGTCACGCCTTAAGGTCGCCGCGGCCTTCAGTGTGTGGTGGGACGCGATAATGCATCCGAGCCACTCGTGCAAACACATTAACTTGAAGACGGCCCTCATTGACAACCAGAAGACTCAAATCGCTGGGATGGAATCTAGGATGGAGTCATGGTTCAAAGAGAGCCATGGGACGAGACTCAGACTGGTAGTTCGAAATAACTATATCCGGTTTTTTTAGACCTACCAATGATCGCGGATGATGATGGGGATGAGTGAGAAGAGTTTATAGCGGCGGAGAGGAAGTGACTTGAGCGGCAGATCGCCGAATCAAGGGAATAGCATGTCGACGATGA
>VCJN01000768.1:0-136350 GCA_006384855.1 Tetraselmis striata
TATTGTTGTCATGGTTATATCATAGTGGTGTCGTGAGACACAGTAGCCTTGAGCCAATATTTTCAGTTATTGTTCTTATAGTAATGTTATATTCTTATCGTTATGTTACAGATGGCTCAAAGCAAAATATGATGGGAGGATGTGTTCGTCGGCCGACTTTTATGAACTCTGATTGTTGGCGATCCTGCCGTAAACGACAGGGGCAGGCCCACGCCCAGGATCACTCCAGAGCGTCCCCTGGCACAGATCAACTTGAGCGGCCACATCCAAATCACCGCAAATCAAAGCTGTTGCCAAAACAATACATTACTACGTTCAGCTTATGTAGTGTATGGCAACATTTAATCATAAGGTAAGGAGACTGATATTGACACAGTGGATCAAAAGGTATTTATAAAGTCAATTCATTCAGTTTACTATGTCAATGTTTGTTTTATACTGTAGTTTGTTTGCAATTTGCTGGGTTGATGTCTCAGCTTGTATGCTCTTCTTTGGAGCGCTGCGGACGAAAGTGGTCTCCACTATTATAGTGGGTATGCGTTCATATGGTAGCCTATATTTATTGTCCACCTCGACCGCCCCGGCCGCGACCAACATTTCTGCCGCGGCCTCCTCCTTCAGAGCGGCCGCCACGGCCGCTATTGCGGCCTCCACTATCATCACAGCCACCTCCACCATCATGCTTCGGGAGCATGTCTGATGTTACTGATATTTTCAGCAGTTGCACTGAGGGCCCTGGCTTCAAGCCTAGGTGCCTGCTCAGGTTATCGTAAGCCTTACAGCATGCGTATGGTTAGTCCTTATTAGGATATGTTTGCTTCCACGCTGATTGACGCTGGATCATTTCAGCACCCAGCGAAAAATTGTTGTCAGCGTATTACAGTATTTGTATAATAAGATTTGCAGGCAAAAATCCATTATGCCTGTGTATTTTGAGATCATGATAACATTTTTTACTTTGAACATAACATATTATAGTTTCTGCCAACTGATGAGAATCAGTAAAGGCAGCTCCACGGATTCCTCGCCTGTTTGCGAACATGGTTTCCAGTGTATTATATTGTGATTGTTTGTTGATAGAGTCAAGCACATATCTTTCGCACATATAGTCATAGACATGTGCTGTTACTGTAGGGCCCACTCTGTCCAAAAACTGCATGACCTCAGTCAGGTACAGAGGGCTATGGTGATTAGCATGCAACTTCTCCTGACCTGCCAGCGGGGTCAGTTTAAGTTGCAGCGTTGGCTGGCTAGCAACTACATTTGCATATAGTTGTTGCGGTGCAGGCCGTTCACTCACCGGTGGCGAAGTTTCACGCCTAGGCGACTTCCGCCTGGTCTGTTCTGCTGGAGGATATGATGGGCGCTTGTCTGCCCTATGGTCCGGTTGGCCAGCATATGGTTCATTGCTGCAGGTGTGGGTCATAACCTGCAGGTTCTGCACCCATATCATAGACACTTGGATTGTGCCGTTGCTGCGCTGCTTTGGTCATTATGGTTCTGATGGCAGAGTATATTGGCAGACCCAACGGTTGGTCTGCAAACTGTCTGTTGGGATAAGGTATGTTTGGGAAGGTGTTAGCACAGTCTTTGAAGTGCTCACGTACTTTCTTATTGTATCTCTACCGCCACGCCTCAAGCGCAGGGGCCATATGGTTAACATACTCAAGGACCCATTCCGGTTTGGATCCAGTCTTGTGCGCCATCCGGAATATCTTGCAATATGTTAGCACAGGAATCTGATGAACATAAGCTGCTGGAAACAGTATGAGGGCTGAGCTGGCTCGCTTTGGTGTAGCCCGTGTAAGCACAGTGTCAATATATTGTATTTGCAGCAAGAGTCGCTGCTGCGGGTCTTCTGCTCCAGCAGGCCTGTGCGTGATATGGTTATGTTCTATGATATTGTTAGACCATCTGCCGACAAAGTCAGCCAGATTGTCCATCAGGCTTGCATTCCAGCCTTGGTTATAGTGTATGTTCATTGCCATGTCTTGATATGGTACCAGGTCTGCATCCATGAAGGGAAGAATCAGACCGCATGCTTGGCGCATGTTACTTATAGTATTCCTTGACTCACTGGATTGAAAACCCGGTATCATATTTTGGATATAGTCACCATCTTCGCGCAGTATATCGTAATAGGTCATGAATATCTTTTATGATTAGCATCAGAGTCATAGCTCTCATGGATTTGCTCTGAGATATGTTGGAAAGATGTTCATATGTTCAGGCGAGGCTGTGCCTCACTTAGAATTGGATTATTATGGTGATCATGGAGAGGTTGTGATGTTATCTCTTCCTCTCCTTTTGGCAACATGTGTTCGCCAGAGTGACCCTCAGTTTGGCCTAGATTATCATGTATATTGTATCATTCGTATTGTGAGGTGGCATATCATTTACAATGTCAACAACATTTTCCAGTTATAGTTTGTCCTCACATTCATTGAGGAGATATCGCTGTCGATCCCATTGGGCGACTGATTATCGTTTCGTCCTGCAAGTTATGGTTTGTCCTCATTCATTGAGGAGATATCGTTGTCGACCCCATTGGGCGACTGATTATCGTTTCGTCCTGCAAGTTATGGTTTGTCCTCATTCATTGAGGAGATATCGTTGTCGACCCCATTGGGCGACTGATTATCGTTTCGTCCTGCAAGTTATGGTTTGTCCTCATTCATTGAGGAGATATCGTTGTCGACCCCATTGGGCGACTGATTATCGTTTCGTCCGCAGCTGCCATTGAGGCGGCGATATTGTTCGAAATATAGTCATTACAGTCAGGATTCAATCTGCTAGATATGGTTTGATTTCAGGCCTCTTCGGGCTCAATATGGTTTGGATATCGTCACAGGCCTCTTCGGGCTCAATATGGTTTGAATATCGTAAGCGACGCAACAGTGATGTATGGTTCCGACAATGATATGCTGACGTTCGATGGTTGTTATGTTATTCATATTTTTTGGCAAAGAAGATAAGGTAAGGTTGGAGTGGAAGTGGCTTACCTAATAGGCTGCTTACCTCAATTCGATTCATACAAAAAAAGAATAATGACGCTCCGAGTTCTACAGGCAGCGTCGCGCGTCCCGGTAATGTCCAAACTCCGGGCTGAAAGTAGCGCCGAGGTGGCGCAGAATATAGTATGCTTCCGCCTTATGAAAGGGCGGAGTTATGATTCGTTCGATTCCATAGTCGAGAATGTTCGACTGTATAGTACTGCCTTTTGGCAGGGTGGCTTCTGGAAAAGCCTCTTATAGTTTTTCGGCGGGGTAATTGCCGACACCCGCAGTTGCCCCACGACAAGCGCGAGTATCATGGGTGTAGCGCTCCAAGTGAGAAGGTAGCGCAGAGGGATATTGTATGCATTCGCCTCAAGACAAGGCGGAGTTACGATAAGCTCGACTCAGTGGTCGAGCGGGTTCTGGTGTATAGTGCTGCCTGTTGGCCTGCTATAGTATTTTTTTTTCCACGACGCTCCGAATTTCTCAGGTAGCGTCGCGGCCCGGTAACCCCAAGCTCCGGGTGAAAAAGTAGCGCCGAGGTAATCTCGTCCATGCTCCGGGCGAGAAAATAAAGTTGATGGTAGCGCAAAGTTCGTGTGGCGGGTATATGATAAGCTTCCGCTGATAGAAAGAGCGGAGTTATGGTTGTGGATTCAGTCGTCGAGAAGTTTCGACTGTCCGATACTGCCTCTTGGCAGGATCGTTCTGAATCGATGGCTTTCGGAAAAGCCCGTTACAGTCTTCCGGCGGGGTAATTGCCTGCGCCCGCCGTGGCTACGCTACAGGCGCGTATGGTATAGTTGATGAAAGCTCGCGAGGGAGCGATCGAGTAGGTAGAAGCACCAAATGTGAGGGGATGCGCTTATGGTGGCGAGAGTCTGTGCTACTCCGAGGTTGTGAGGGTGAGAATGTTGTCTGATTACAGTTCCGGCAGGGCGCCGTGCTGATATATCAGCTGGCGCCGGTTGGCCGACGCGCCTACGCGCATGGCGCTACGCGCCTTAATGTGTGCTACTGTTGATTAGGGTTAGTGAGGGTATAGGATATATCCTCACAACTCTCGGTGCACCAATGGTGTACCAATGTACGTACTGCTGCCATATAAATGTGAGTCAAGCAGTCATCATCATCATGGTTGTTGGTTTATACAGGAAAGCGTCCGCCAGAGAGTGCTCCGCTCGTACCAGATGTGACGCCGTGCCGTGCCACGTCATCGTCATAATTGCATATATCGGTACCAGTACTCATCGGCTTGCTGTGTTGATCTTTTAGTACTGCTTTTAGCGGTGGATAATTGTTACTGGCCTTTTTGTAATGCCCACCAGTACTCGTCGGATGGATGCATCATCTGCATACAGGTACCCTGTATCCATATCCAGGGCATACCAGGTAGCGATGGATATGGGTTTATGTTACACCAGGGCTTAAACAAATGCGCACTACAATGGGAACTAACAACAACTATGAAAGGTTGCCAGCAAAAGAGAGACATAAGCCTCAAACCAAGGTCGAGCAGGAGGCCAAGGAGCCAAGAACCAAGGAGGAGCCAAGGGAACCACGAAGTCGCCAAACTGCCAGGAACCAAAGGGACCACAGCCCCGGGGTAGGCTATCAACCGCGGCGAGGACGCTTGCAGCCAATGACCCGGGTCATAGCAACACATGCCGACGAGCGACGCGACGCAGGCGCAGGAGCACCATAACGTGCCGCGCGCGCGGCCGCGACCCCGCCAAGAACGTTGTCTGCGCATGTGCCATGTTTGATGATTTCCTCATATCGCCTTCTACTGCTAGCTCATGCAATCTTTAAATATATGCTGGTGCCCCGGCGCAAAGCCCTCACCTGGTGCAAAAATCTGTCATCGTCCTCGTGATAAGGACTAAGGATTATGGATTGCATGCTGCTGACTCGTGCGCTGACGATATGGGGTAGTTTTCCCCAGCGCCGCGTTTTTCTTATTGTACAAATAGTCGCTAAGGTACAGGTAGTTTCTGACGGCGGCGGTACAGTACGATTAGCGCCCGTACCGGGTGGTATAGTACTTTGCCTTTGCCCGACTCTACTACCCGTAACGGTACCATAGTAGTTTCAACCAAACCCATCGGTAGCGAAAGGAGAGAATATAGAAGTATATTAAGGATTAGCAACTACTGGACCAGTAATTCTTACTTGTCCAGTGGATTACAGGTCCAGTGGTCGCTGGCAGCGCAGTGGCGGCGGCGGGCGCAGCTTGCGCTTGGCGGGAAGTAACACATCACAGTAGTACCAGGGCGGTATTCCCTGGTAGTACCACTCGAGACCGCCACCACGTCGCAACCATACGGCCAGGAGAAACTCCGGCGGGGCTTTCATTTTCCTGCTGCGCTATCCCCTCACGCAGACCAAAGAATACACGTACACACAACAGCGATAGCGCTCAGATGGCCGAGTTGGCCCAACCAGCGCTGCGAGCTGCCGTATCAGGCGCTCGGCCGATAGCAGAGTTCAGTGCCGCCGCGGCAAATAACGCGCCTAGCGTTTGCACTGACGGGGACGTCATCCACAGCCGGGGCCGACCCAGCGCTGAGCTAGCGCTAGACCATGAACCAAACGCAAGCGGGGACTGCAGGTTTCCCCCGGGTTGCTCTTGCGTTGATGCGCTGTCGCCGTCAACAGCCAGCCAGTTGGTCGCGGCCGCGGCGGCGGTGGCCGCAGGCGCCTGCTCACACCCAGGGCGGTGCTGGCCTGTGCACCGCGTTGTCGGCTTCTCCGCACAAGAGTCCGCACTTTCGCCGGCTAGCAGCCCAGGGGGTAGCACGCATGCGAACTTCTCCGATGTCGAACCCGGCCAGCTAAAGCGATCCATCGAGCTGTACAGGAGTGGGTCGTCCTCGTCGGAATCTTCCTCCCGCGGCCGAAGAAAGGTGCACGTGCTGCGGCCTCTGGACGAAGGGCCCCTTGGCGGTACAGGCACGTTTTCGCTGCGCTCTTGCGAAGAACCACCTGCATATGGAGGTGCCAGCTTCCTTCCTCGCTCCAGCCCCGTGTCCATCCCCGACCGGCGCACCGCTTCCGACGCAAGGCGGGGCGGCGGAAGTTTCATGCTCCTGTAAATTATTTCCAGCTTCTGGTGACCGGGGCTGTCCTGGGGCATGCCCTGTCCTGGGTCATGCCTATGACAAGGCGCGAGCATCCTATTGTCTCTGCCACCCACTAGTCGCTACGTCCCTAGGCTGCCGTTGCAGCTAGCCACCGCCTGTCGCGGCCTTCGCACTCACGCGATGGCTAAAAGATTTTTATTTTGTCGTTTGGTAAATGTAAAATTTATTACACGTGGTGGGATGTAGCGACCTCTGTATTATCCGTATAGCCCGATGTACCTCCAATGCCATCTTTTTTGAAATATGGCAAGCAATAAATTGCAAAGCTCGCCTGCGAGCGCGGGCCGCCGAGTCTGGCTCAGTTGAGATTAGCCTTTCTCAACATATCCTGGAATAGAAGCCATGGTGTACTGGTACCGGTGTAGAAGCCATGTTCGGAAACCCCATCGGCTGTAATTGAAAACGCTGACTCGTATCAGCGCCTTCCCGCTCAAAGTTCATTCTGAAGCGGCCTGTGTTGACGCAGCCGCAAGGTGCGCCGCTTCTGCACGAGGCAAACTCTACCGGTAGAATCTTGTGCCCTGGGACTTCTCGAAGTGAAAGCCAGTCGTCGAAATCGAAGACTGTTGTGCAAGGCTCGGCTTTGTGTACTTAAACCGTGCTCAATCCTTGTGGATTACAACCGTCGCTCAAATGCGGAGCCTACTTGGTGTTCTGTTCCGCGCATCAAGTAGCTTGTAGCGACTGCTCAACAAGACACCCCACACAGTTGAGAATACCTATGCTCGCTTAAAAGGGTGCGCCTTTCGGCGTCATGCCTGTCACATGCAGGGGTAACATAGGTGTGCTCAGCGCAGAATGATGATGATCATCAGCGCAATACCTCCAAACGAGCTGTAACAAGGAGGCCTCATTCGGTTTACTGTTGGGTTTTTCTGGATGGGCTGCTGATGTTCACACCCTCCCTGTCGGCGATTTGCGAAGTGCGACCGGAACACGCCACAATGTGTCGATCTTCGATGGACTGCCACAAAACTACATCCCAAAGAGCTAAAATCTGCAACGATCACACCAGGGAGAGGGAAGAGATGATGAGCGAAGTACACCACCAGGAACCAATGTGAGCCAAAAAAATATAAATACAAGCGGTGAAGTCATGTACGCAGCAGAGTGGTTGCAGCACCTGACGGTACGATACTTGCTCCCCATAGTCGTCCTCAGCATCCATGTCCATCTCAGTGGCGGCACTCTGCGCCTGCGCGTCCACAGAACGAGATAAGCTGCGCCCGGTCAGGCAACATTTGCTATCCCACTCGTTCCAGTAGGCGAGCCGCCACACCTCGTTAGCACCGCCACCTCTGAGAGGCCGAGAGACGATGTCATTTGTGTTGCTCCTGCTGGCACCGTGCATCACCTATCTCACACACGCGGTAGCAACCAAGTCAACAATCTATGCAAAGAATGCACGCTGCAAACTATTTGTGTCTACCAGTGAGTCTCCATCGCATCATTGAGACATTGGTGTTGGAAGTACGCGCACCTGGACTTGGCCTGGCACAGGGCCGCTGTTTACCTGAGCACCCTGCACAGACACACATAGCACACCGGTCAGCGGTGATTATCAATCGCAACCTTGCCCCTGGGTGGCGACACCAACCTTCTCCTTCCCCTCAGGCAGCATGAGCTTGGTCAGGGGTGCGCCGTGAACCACGTCTATCCTCTGGAGTGAGCGCCGTGAGAAGACAACTGAGAGCATCAAACTGCGAGCGCAGCGAGGCGGTAGGCTCAGTCCAGGGGAGCCCGGCCTAACTACGCTGCATGCACTCTTACACTATCAGCGCGCAAGACAGCGTGAGCGCAAACCGCATCTCACCTGAACACGGCCATCTCCACAATTGTGACCGTCGACTGCAGGCGCTGTGCGCGCTCTGTCGCGCTGTAACCGTGACGTGGTACAGAGTCCGGAACCTCATACCCTGCAAGGGGGGCATCAGCAGGGGGGGGGGGGGGGGGGGGGGATGCTGACATGCCAGTTCACAGTCCATATACTGCAGGCGCTGTGCACGGGCGCAGGGGCCTACCTACAAGCGCGTTAATGCACGCCTGCTGCAGCAGCGTGACGCCAACAAGCAGCTTGATGCAGAGAAACTTTGTGGAGCCCTGCGCGGGGATGCACTCGCCAGTTAGCTACCTACTGCGCCTATCTGCTTGAACAGAGCATGGGGCACAGGGTTAGCTACATGGCGGTTCACTGCGCGGGCAACCTGCAGGCCGATGAGATGCGGCAGCAGGCAGGAGTACGTGTCCAGCACGGCTTGCATGCCGACGGCCGTAGACAGCAGCATCAGTACTTTGGTGTGGGGCGCCCCGCCTCGGCCACTGGAGAGCAGGATGGCATTGAAGAGGGTGATGCTGGGTTTTGCCAGCATCCACTGGAAGATTGCCAGCCGCCAGTATCTGATGGCCCAAAAGATGCACCAGCCGCACATGTTAGCGATGCGGCTGGCGGTTGGAGTCCGGCAGCAGACGGCAGCAGCGGCGCTGGCTGGGCAGCAACCGCATCCGCACCGGAAGTGCTGCTTCGCGCTCTGGAAGCGTGTGAGCATACAGCCCAGCGCATGCGGGCACCCGTGCGCCGGCAGCAGCGGGCACACCATGCAGTCCACGTGGCAGCCGCCTGCAAGGATCTCAATTGCTCTGCGCTGGCCGCCAACCCACAGAACCTGGGGGACATAGCCCCAAGGGTGGGGGGGGGGGGGGGGGGGTTCACTCAGCCTTGCTCGCACCGGCGAAATACCCCGTACCGCACAGTCGGAGGGCCTATAGCAGCCAATGTAGTAGCTATGGGCAGGGGCGCACCAACAGCACCCAGTAGCAGTACAGCGTGTATGTCTCGTAGAGGTCCCGAAACACCTCAATGACGTGCGCCAAAGGGAGGAAGACCATCATGAGCCACGACAGTATTGCATACACCGGTGCGAGAGCCAGGATCCGGAGGCAGCACATCTGATGGGTTGGGGAGATGGAGACGCAAGAGTGTGTGTGTGTTGGGGGGTGGGGGGGGGGGGGGGGGGGGGGGGGGCGGGGGCGGGTTCAGGCAGCTGCAGCAGACAGCACGGGCTGCGCGGTGCAGGCACCGGCTGAGCATGCACCTGCAGCGACGGGTACTTGTAATTCCGGAGGTGGTCGCTGAACGTGGTGGAGATCAACGCCACGGAGATCAGCGCCAGCGATCCAGAGGCTAGCAGAAAGACCGTGTCCGCAAGGTTGCGGAAGGATGTCATGCCGCCGCGTGACGGGGACCACACCGGCTAGGACAAAGGGGGATGGGACTGAGAGTGTGAGGCCCGTCGTGCGAAGAATTAGCTTCGTCCTGGAAGTAGCTGATCACCGAGACACCTGCCACCCTCAAACTGTCTCCGTCCGGTGCTGCTGACGACTAGATACACTGGCGCAAGCAACAAGGCCCAGGCGGGCAGGCCGAGATTCGTGGCTTTCCGCTGCTGGAGCTTCCTGATGGCTTCCCAAGTAGCAACATCGACAGCTGATGACAACGCGAGGCAGAAGTGGCCTGTCGGTAACAGGGCGCCCCACGGCGGCCACGGAGGCCCTTCGGCGACTGCTTGCTAGCGGGCAGAACCTGCCCAGCGCAACCTTATGGCACCCAGCTGCACCAGGAAGGTAGACGGCGGAGGTATCACTGAAAGGAAAGGGTCAAACTCAATAAGGTACCAGGTACCAGGCCGATGTTCGGCATTCTCATCGGCCGCCGCCGCTCCGTTCCCAGGCACGCGATGGGAGCGCGCGGTCGTCGCGTGCCGTTTCTCGTATCGTGCTGGATTTAAATGAAGGAGAAGTTAATTAATGGATACTCATAAATAATAACAATGATATACTAAACTAGTTTATTTATAGATGGGGTTTCCCAACCAATGAACTGTCCTCGTGCGACCCATACGGTCTGTTGGTGGTTTCAACCAGGGTTGGACTGCAGTATCTACTGCACTGCAGACTGCAGAAACTGCAGCCTGCAGCCTGCAGTTAAGCTACTGCACTGCAGGCTGCAGTACTTCCCGAAAAGGGGTTGCAGTGCAGCTACCCAAATTTCCCCAAATATATGCCCTTCACTGTCCCGCCCTTCCCTATAACAATGAACAGTTTCAGTGCGCTACTACAGCCTGGCTGCACTGCAGCCTATAGTACTGCAGTTTGTTGACTGCAGCCTGCACTGCAGCCTGCCTGCAGCTTGCAATACTGCAGCCTGCCTGTAGCCTGCAGTACTGGAAAGTGGACTACAACCCAACCCTGGTTTCAACCAGTTAACGGTACCATCAGGTTTCAGTACGGGCTGCCCCAATGCCCGCGAGCCCTGCGCTCCCGGCCGAGGAGCTACTTTGGACAGCCACTAGCAGCTCGTCTCCCATCTTCCATGTCGCTGCCTTCGGCACCGGCTTCGCGTACTTCTGCGCACGCGAGGTTCTTTTTCCCGGTAGTGAGTCGTCGTGCCGCGCAGCACATGCGTTACATAATCAGCCAGGCGGCGATAGACAGCCCTAGCCTCGACGGTAGAGTGGGTTTCCGGACTCGCGCGCCTGAAGTCGTTTCCGTTTTTGCCCAAGCTTTGCTGCTAAGACGTGCTTTGGTGGCAATGCACACGGTATAAGGAATTGGAGCTGGGGTTTCCCCGTTAGGGGCGGTTCTAAACCTCAAGACCCGAAGTCGAGTCGCAGTACATGCATGCCTTCGTGGGCTGTATGCACCCTCTCATGCACCCTCTCGAGGTAGTCAACTCTTGAGATTAGGTCAAGTGGACGCGCTCGGCACCATGGCCGCTGCTCATCACGGTTGCCAATGACGACAACTACGCCTACCGCAACGGATCGGTGCGGACGGAGGAGGACGTCCGTGTCGATGGGACAGCCACTCGTTGTCATGCAAGACACTTCAACCCGGTCCACGTGTCCTCGCAGTAGGGCGTCGTGGCATCAACGGTCGTTACACGTTGTGGTTTCCTTAACTACCCGCGTACTTGGCCCGTTACGGGGATGGCGCCGCTCATGCGCCGGTGTTTTGAGAGGGCTCGTTGCCCTCGCCCTGACCGTGCCGAGGCAACGTTTGTTGTGGTCGTCGATGTTTATTGCTTTAGCGTGGCCGTCACAAACTACAACTTGAAGATACCCGCCGGGGGGGGGCAGTTCTGTACCACCTGGCTTGCTCGACGTCTCGCGTGGTGATCGTAACTACCCTTGTCCGACTCCGGGTTTGGAACCTCGACGACCGTCGCTGGTGCGACAGCAGCGGCCGCCTCGTCGTCACCCTTGCCCCGGCATCACTGGCACCGTTATATATACGGGCCGGCGTAGTAGGCTACCAGAACCTCTACGCCGGCCAACCCGTTCCAGACGTCACGACATCTCATCTCTGACAACACGAGTTGCCCGGTGGGGGGGGGAGCTCCGCTACGTAACACGACCTGTGCATTTTGTGGCTTCATCATAGGCACGCGACTTGTGAGATGCTAGCTAGTCGGCGGCCGTCGCTGGTGAAGCAGCGGCGGCCACCTCACCGCACTCTGCGAAGCAAGACCCGCGCCGACAACTCACAGAGTCGGCGAGTCTTCTGCGACATCGTCGACAACTGGCCCCGACACACCGAACTGGTATATATGACGACACGACCACACTGGGACTCACGTGCCCGCGCCTCGGAGCGTTGTGCGTTTCATGCGCCGAGGCGAGGTGAGGCGACCGAGACGACCGCCGCTGGTGATGGCATCGGCCTTGCACCGCTGTCATCGCGCGGGATTGCGTGTCTACTCCTTGTAGTGTACATCGCCAGCACATGTATATGATTATTTACCGTCGCGTCGCATACAACGAACCGCACTTCATCTGGTTGTACGCGGCGCGCTCGTGCGACCCTGATCGCAGCTCGCACTCGTCCTACTCAGTGAAGAGCAGCAAGTCATCATGTTGTAAATCAATTTCAATTTCAATTTCGTCCTTCTCGTACATGTGCCGCTCTGCCGGGCAGTCGTCGCCAACTTCACCGTTCCTACTAGCCTATAGTTTCGGCGGTTCGTGCCGCACGCCGCCACCAAATGTTGTAGGGCGCAGTCGGGAGACGGCGCCTTGATTAGATGGACGGGGACGGGACCGCCCGTGTCCTCATATTCAGCAACTCCCTCGATAAACATTTGCAACACCTCGATATCGCCATTGACATACTCGCACAAAATGACATGTGCATTCATTTACCAAAAGGTTTCTTTGTCAAAAATGAACTCGACTACCTCGGTTGTCACATGGTCAATATAACCGGCCTCCACCCCTCCGACAACAAAGTCAAAGCAGCCGTAAAAGTTTGGGCCTGCCCTCAAACCGTGCAATAACAAATACAATATTTTAGGGTTTTGCAATTCGTCTACCGCCGCTACATACACCGATATGCCCTCATGGCTGCTCCCTTACATGATGTAACACGCAAAAAGTAAAATTTGAATGGGGCATGGTACACTTAGATGCACAACGGCGACACCTTCACGCTCGACGGCGTGAGGGAGCGCTACCTCCCCCATGACACCGATACCCTAGGGTCGCCTGAGTTCACCGAGCTGATATAGTTCTAAAACGACCGTGTTTGCTACGACGCAATCACCGCAAGCGGATGAAAAGCCGTCAACCCTTCAGCGCTTTGGTGGTGGTCCATGGCGCAATGACCGTGACCGGGACGACGGCGGCGGCCACCGCGACAACTTCTAGAACGCGCGCCCGGCGTGCGAGACGGCGGCGCCCCGAACCACCTTCGCAAAGGACGTCACCAAGGACTCGTCCGGTAATAAGGGCAAGGCGAAGACCGAGACCCTCACGCCGACAAGGCCGAATGATGCGGTGTTCCGCCGTCTCGCCCCCAAGCAGCTGCGTTTCGAGGGCACGCCTTTGGTCGTGCGTTCCAAGTACCGCGGTACCGGAGTCGTCGGCATGAGCAAGACTCTCTTATCATTGATCCATCTTTCCGGGTCGTCGTCCTCCATCCCCCTTCCCTCGCCTGAGTCAACCGCTCCGTTTACATTTCGAGTCTACACCGACTCCCCCTTTGTGGCGCGCCCATCCATATTTGCCGCGCTAACCTCCTTGCCCGTCACTCACACAGCGACCTCTCGTTGGCGGCCTGGCGGGCTTGGTACTCGCGCGACGCCCGTGCGTTACGAGATCTGCACCTACATCCCCCTATCATAGGTTCCGGCATCACCTTCGTGCTGCGTATGGACCCGTCATCACAACCCGGCAATCGCCATCGTCGAGCCATGCAGCGACGTACGGCTCCATTCGGCGCGTCCGTCGCGCCACGAAGACGCATAACGACGTACTTCATCGTAGACCCCGAGGTGAAGGCACCTTGGAGCGAGCTCATGAGAGGCAGCATCGAAGCTCTGTACGGCACGGACGGCTGGAGCGCCAAGGCACTCGATATTCTGACTACAACGCTCACGGCCATCACCTACTCGAACTACGAGGGCAAGATCCGCCTCTTCGCCGAGTTTTGCATCGACGAGGAAGGCGTTTGCCCTCAAGACTGCACCGAGGCAACGTGCGTCCCCTACCTCATCGTCTGGAGTGCGGAGCGCGGCACTATCGGCGCAAGGTCTCTGCAGCCCTACCTTTCCGCCATGATCGCCTTCCTGCGTCACATTGTTCGGGATGATGCCCCGGCTGGGATGATGGTCCAACCATTATCGACATTAAGCGCGCTTCAATCCGCCAGCTCGAGACATGCTGCGAGGAGCTTCGACACACTCCCATGCTGTGCGACGTCATCACCGACATCCTCGACGACTTGCTGCCCTTCCGAAGACCACCATCGACTACATTATAAAACATTTCGCGATGGCGTAATGGTGTGCTTGACGTTCATGTTTTACTGCCGTGGTGAGTCCAACGTGCCCACTCCACGACATGGCCGTCGACGCCCACAAAATTGAAATTGAAGTTGAATGATTTTGACGTGGCGCCCACAACGTCGCCGTCTTATTCGTCAACCGTGAGAAGGCGGGACATCGGAAGCGTCATTGAGAGGGGTTCATACCCCTACTTCAAGTCCCTGCCACCGCCGTGCCCACTTGGGCAGTCCTTCTGCGCCGCTTCGTCATCTACCGCAAGACGGCGTTCCGGGTATCCCCTTCCGCCAAGCAACCCGACCGATTCTGGGCGCTCCTGGCGTCGGTGCTACCCCACCCCTTGCGTGGAACGCCGCTACCCTCGGCGTCTGCTGGCTCAAGCGGGCCGTCGGCGGCATCAATCGAGCCCCCCCCCCCCCCCCCTCCCACCTTACCCACCCCGAAGGCTTCGTGTGGACTTCACACTCCTTTAATTGAAATAACAACTGCTAGTATGCTTTGTCCACTGCTGGCTCAGACTGAGTTGCTCTTAGGGCCTGCAATTTAAAATCATATAGTAGGGAACACTATGTGTAATTACAACTCAAGCTACTGGGCGTCCTCTTGTGTGTCTCAGCCCCTCCTCCTTACAACGGGTTGTAGCTAGGACAGCAGCGCCCCCATGCTGTCCTTATTAGGGTTGGACTGCAGTAACTGCTGCACTGCGGACTGCGGAAACCGCAGCATGCAGTTAAGCTACTGCACTGCAGCCTGCAGTACTTCCCGAAAAAGGGTTGCAGTGCAGTTACCCAAAGTTCCCCAAATATATGCCCTTCACTGTCCCGCCCTTCCCTATAATCAACAGTTTCAGTGCTACTATGCCGGTGTTATGTCGAGGGCGCCGCTCGTATCATGGTTATCACCGACCACGTAACACTCCACCATCTTCCAACGCAGGACGCCCTAGGCCGCCGTCACGCTCTCCGATCTGTCACCCTACCTCGCCATCTCACCCCGCACTAACCAACCGATTCTTTCCACCCTCTACCGCAAAGGCAGTCAATAAAACGAGGCCAAGGCCTTCTCCCGCCGATATGATCTTAAACATGACATGTTCTCCGATGAGGAACGACTGCTATACTCTGAGTTAAAGGACATGCATGATTTTCTCTCATCAATAAGTCAATTGCAAATTTACCCCTCATTGCTAACCCGCATTCGCCATGACTAGAACATCTATGCGAACTATTCCGGACCCCGCGTACCTGTTGGCGTGACTTTCGATACCTATGACATCCTTTATTGGATGGCAGATAAAATATGCATACCGACTGCTGATAAGATAAGCAACTTATGAACTCAATAATACACGAATACCATGATGCTGCCGGACACCCAGACGCCCGCCGTACTTTACTAAATATCTCCAAAATGTTCTGATGGCCACGTATGAATAAAGACAATAAACGGTACTGCATACACTGCCCTACCAACTAACGTAGCGTCTACTCAGAAGCCCCATGGTGTGCTATTTCCTTTATCAAAACCATCCTGCCCGTGGCGGGAAATGATTTCCATGATTTTATTACTGGCCTCCCCCTACATGACGGCTTTGATGCTATCGATACTTTTGTATATACCTTTACTAAACAAGCTCACTTTATACCTTGCAATATGTCTATTGACGCCCCGCAGATCGCCACATTATTTCTCAATAAAATTTACCGCCACCATGGTCTGTCACGAGTATTTTCGACCGGCGCGTGATCCCCGCTTTACTTCCGCCTTTTGGCAATCCCTATTTAAAGCACTGAAAACCAGATTAAATATTTCGTCCTCGTACCACCATGAGACCAACGGGCAAACAAAACGCACTCACCGTACTATTGAACAAATACTCCGCGCCTTTACTCATAAAAATCATGACGACTGGTTAAATACTCTAGCACTTGCTGAGCTCTCGTGTAATAATTGTACCCACTCTGTCACTAAGCACACACCCTTATTTGAGGCAGTAGTATATGGTCATTACCCATTAATCCCCGCCAGCATGCTACACCACACACCTAAACGCTCTAAACCATGCCTACGCCCCCATGAACGTGAGAACTTAGATAAACTTCATGACCTACGCTATCTTAATCGTGTTAAACATGTCAAAACGGACCCACACCATGACCTGCTAAATACAATCCACGATACCCAGCACGCTCTTATTACCGAGCATCTTGAACTCGCCGATGAATATCAAAAAGCATACTCTGACCGCCGGATCCGTCTAAGAGGAATTTTATGAAGGCGGTAAGATATGTTGTATACTGAACACCGTCCTCTTACTACGAAATCAACCTACTAAAAACTTTCGCCAACGTTTCATCGGGCCGTATCCCATCGTCCGCGAAATCTCTTCTCAGGCTTATTACCATATCCGTCTACCATCAACTATGGAGTGTCAACCCGTTTTCCACATCTCTCGCCTTCGCCGCTACTATTCCCCTAGCACTCCCCCTGACACCGTCCCCGATCGTACTTCCCTACTAGCATGCGAGTTCATCATCGAACGCGTCCTTGACCACCGCATCGAATACGACGACGACGTACTCGACTACTCTCGCGGCCCGCCGCTCGTATTTCTCCTTCGTTGGCAGGGATCCGACTCATTCCACGACTCATGGGAACCATATCAACATCTCCGCCGCGTCGATATGCTACATCTTTACGCGGCCAGCTCCCGTGCTCTGCACGACTTGTTTCACACTCAACACTACCGCAACTTCCATTCCGAATACCCGGCCCGCTTCACGTTTGAAAAATATCGTAGCCATTTTTTTCCCGTGAGGGATGGAATGTTAGGGTTACACTAACCCTACCTAGCGACTACTCTAGCACCATCACAATTCCTGCAACCCTAGCACCATCATAATTCTGGTATTATATGTCACATATGTTATCATAATACTGATATTATCACATTTATTACATTACTACTGTACCATTGTACCAGATGTTACAGCTCTAATACGCATGGCCACTACGCTACAGATCCGCTGTAGCTGCTCTGCATGTAACACCGCAATCGCATGTTACGCTGCTCTGCCTGCACCCATGCAACTGTCAACTGCTATAAATGCCGGAACAACTGATGAACATGTAACATTCGATAATGTTTCCTCAACACCTTCGTTTCCTCGCCCTTCAGTGCATTAAACATTCAAAGTACTTTACAACTCCGCTGTGAGTCATCGGGCGAGATTGAATTATTGGCCATGGAGGACAGGTCGAGCAGCTCGGTGGTCTCGGTGGTGAGGTGCTTGAGCTCGAGAAGTTTTTCTGTGGTGCCTTCAGGTGTGCCTTCGCGGAATGTGCGCTGCGCTAGAGAGCGCTGGGTGAGTCGAGGGTAACGGCGGCCAGACATGGTACCCCCGTTGCGCCGCGATGGGCGGTATCCACGTCCATGGTGCTGTCGTTCTCCTCGTATTTCAATTCAAGCTCATCTTCGTGGTCTGCCTTTTTCCTACTGTCATGGCAGCCGTTGTTGGGCTGTGGCTTCAGCTGCGGGCGCTGGGTGGGCTGCTCCGGTGGCGGGCTCCGTTGTTGTTTGGCGCCGGTCGATGGTTGCGATTGCAGTAGCGTCCGGCGCCCCGCGCCTCGGTATCACGTGCTCGAACCCATGAGGAGGGGGGGGGGGGGGGGGTCGTCGACCTGCTGGGGTTCGGCCCGGGCTGTTGGGGTCGCTGTTAGTGTCGGTTGGGGTGGACCGGTTGGCGATGGTGATGGCGTTGTGCCCGCTGGCCGCCCCTCGGCCGCAGCCGGAGCTCATGGCGCGGCCTTGATCTTCCCGCTCGCCGTCGACACTGTCTTATTACGGCACTGCTCTATTCGTGCTGCTTAAACATCGGTTACCACAATACTCGTCGAATATTGTAAAGCCATCATCGTCCGCTAGTTAGACGGGAATACTTGTAGGTCTGCGCTGGCCTCCTGCCCGCACAGTAGCCCCTCCCCCCCATATTTCGTTGTGGCTCCTTGCCGCAAGTCCCCCGCCCTTTCGGGGTAACTAAGCATGCGCACTTATCGGGCTAATCTCCCTTGCCTGCCTCACTTTGTAACACTATACGTTATGTTTGTCTTTAGCATGTTTAGGGCGCGGGTAGTGCATGGCACGCTTTATTATACAAGGCATACGAGGATCGGACACGTCTGACACGTGGCACGTAGCCACAGGTCTACTAATGGTACTATATAGACCAGACTATAGGTCAGGTCGCGATACTGGCATGATGGGTTTTTTAATCCTAAATCGTTAATCCTAAATCCTTTACAAGGTACATTCCAACGTTGCGCGGAAGTCGGAATTTGATATTTCCGTTCCGGTGGAACGGAATTCCGGCAGTTCCGGCGGAGTTCCGCGGAACTCCAGAAGGAATTCCGTTCCGCCCTTCACACGGAACGGAATTCCGGACCGGAAATTCCGCATGAACACCCCGGAACTCCAGTCTGCTTCACCCCGGACTGTGATATTAATTACATACGTTCTCATTCAGCAATGCAATTTATATTTTGCCTGTTGAAATAACCAATATTAAATGTCATAAGACTAGCCGCGCTTAAATCTGATCAAGAAATATTTTTGGGACCCTTGATGATTATTATATATTATTGTATTGCTCTTGACTTCTCACTTGATACACAGAGCCTTGCATAATAATAGCAAGAGGGCACAGCGATACAACATGCAGATCAATGGCAACATGCTAGCAATGACCCATGTATTATAGGAAGAGTGCGCGGCAGATGAGGCAGAGATATGCCGCCATACACATTATAACGATGGAGGTGTGGCCCATCACGTAGTGCGTGCAATGCAAGCGGAGACTGATGCAATTTGGGTGGCAGCCCAGCAGCAACAACGCATATTCAGTGCCTGGCAAGATAGTATGCATGGCGGAAAGGGCTCAATCCATTTAAACCATGAAAAAATACATTTGTTATCTGAAGACCCCTAATTGACCCCCCCCCCCCCCCCCCGCCTTCGCTGGCAACCATTGCATTGCAAGTCGTGCACTTGTCGATGTTGATGTCACCTTGCCGTCTTTGTATATTGTCAGCAATGTGATGATGTCACTCAGCCGCGCTCTTTAAATACTCATCGACATAGTGCTCATACTCATGGAAAGCCGTAAAGTTGAAGTCGTCGCTGTTAGGATCAACGCACTCTACGGAGGCTGCAAGTGACGCAGCCATCGGCGCCTCGGTCTTGATCTTAGTCTCCGCAGCCAAGTTCACGGAGTAGTTGTCTTTGCCATAGGCGGCCTGCCTGAAGCTTGATTAAAAGAGGATTCTCAACAATTGAAAACGGCATTTTGCAGAAGACGACGACGAGAAGACTGAGCATGCTCATGAAGGCCACCACCTTCTATTAGTCTACATTACGCTTCTTCGTCGCCTTGAAGTGATTGTTTACGACACTCATGGTACCGTCGGGAGTCTTATTCTCGGCGGTGTCACTGGCGTCATTCGAAGTCTTCTTGCCCTTTTGGCCCGCCATGGCTTTTATCTATGCGGGCCGCATGGCGTTGGAATAATATTGATATGGCAAAGCTAGGGCATGTAGTTAGTATACATCTCTACCACATGCTATATGTACATAAACATAAAATATACATATTCTACATATTCATAAACATATACGCTACATCTGCATATGCATATACATATACATACACATAAACTACGCTCAGGGTTCCGCAATCGGCGACCTAGTTAACAGCATCGCACTCGCCGCTAGCTGTCCTCACGATGGTACTTCGTGCAATTGTGTCTCAACGAGCCGTTGCCGTCTTTCGGGTTGTTAGAAATCACGTGCTTCGGCTCGTGACCGCTTTAATTTATCTTTCGGCACCTCAGGGGCCAACCAGTGCACATTGTTGTCGAGGGCAGAGATCTCGTCGTTCTCATCAACATAACACCCAACATGGGCGGCGTCCTCCCCAACATACATGTAGTTGCTGCTGTATTTCGGCAATATCGGCCCGGTGTGTCCCGGGTTTACCCGGTTGATGCATTAGCCCTTCGGGGTTCGAATGAGGCAATGGTCTATGGGCTATGCCAGACCTACGACTGCAGTTGGCGCAGGAGGTCAACTGCTAGGGCGGCTTCGGCCGATGTCCCGGGGCGAACTTTTAGCAGTTACAATCAATTTCAATTTCAATTTTTATCGGGCACTTGAGATTATTGTCGATTCATCGGACCATAAATGGACAAGCTGAAACTAATACACCAATAGCGACAATTAGTTATGATTTAAGAATTTCGAAATTTGAATTCAATCGTCGCCACAAGGTGCTGTTGAGTATCGACGAGTAGCGACGCTAGCTAGTCGCTAGTCATTACGGTATTGTAGGCCACATGCGGGGGCCCCATAGTCCCGATGCATGTACGAGCCGTGCGGCATGATGCAAGTTCGTTTTCCTTACAAAGTTATTCAGTGAAACTAAATGTTATGGCCAATTGTTGGTGTGGCCATTTGGGTAACAATGCCCGTGCACTTCCGGCTCATTTTGAAATTCTTCCGTTCCGCTGGAAGTATTTTCGTTCCGCTTTAAGTGCCGGAACGGAAGTGACTTCCGTGCAACCCTGGTACATTCCTTGTCCGCGCTCGGTCGAGCGGTCGTCTCGTATGCGAGAGGTCCCGGCAGGGTCCCGGGATCGACTCGTGGTCAATGTATTTTGGTAGTATCGGCCTGGCGTGTCCTGGGTCTACGTAAGATTATACCCGGTTGATGCATTCGCCCTCTGGGGTTCGGATTAATGAGGCAATGGTCCAAGGGCTATGCCAGAACTACGACTGCAGTTAATTTACAGTACCAGAACTACGACTGCAGTTGGCGCAAGAGGTCAATAAATTGCTGGGGCGGCTTCGCCCATGTAGTCCCGGGGCGAACTTTACTTGTACACCTATAAATCCTTAATACTTGTACTGGTCTGGGGATACCAGTACCCAAAAAACAGCAAATGGTCTCATCCAGTCGTGTCCTGCTCTGGCGTGTCCGTGTGTGAAAGTTATGGGCGCCGCCGTGCCCTGCTGGTCAGGAATTAATAAGATTTGATATGTCTATTATGAGAATTATTGTTTTTTAAAAGTGATGGGCGCCGGAGTATTGCTTGCCTTGGTCAGGGATTGTTCTTCCTCACAATTATACATGAATCACTACGACGACGCCTTGCTGCTAGCGACTGTGTAGTCGCTATATGCTGCTGGAAGCTTGGAAGTCTATGTTATCGATTAATCCTAATCTATGGAAGTCTATGTTAAGATCGATTAGATCAGGCGATCCCTTGGCCCTTGCCGACCACACAGTTCGAGCAGCAGTAGGCACTACCAGCAGCTGCCCGTTCCGCCGGGCGTCGTACACTCAGCAGTGGGTGTGACTTCCGGGCAGGCAGGCCAAGTACACGCGGCACCCGGCGTCGGTGTCCTCTCCGTGCCCGATGTCGGCCACTCTCGCTTACGGCCTGACCAGCCACCCCCACCTGTTGGACGTGCTAGACGAAGAGTGGATGAGGGACAGGCTGCCAAATGACGGTAAGGCGCAGCGTGGCCGGCAGCCCTGCCTGCCCGTTTACGCCGGTCAAAGAAGCGCGCCGAAGTAACCAGCGGGGCAACCCCATTGTCTGCGTGCACCAGTCGCCATATATTCAGCCCTTAGGTATCTGCGGGCATATGGAGGTAGGGACAGTGGAAATTCTACATATGCACACAGATCTTAGCGGCTGCTAAACAACATATTGACTCCTCGTATCTTACTTAGCGCGGGAGGAAGGGGGTGGGGGGGGGGGGGGGGGGGGGGGGGGGGGGGGGGGCGGATGGCAGCGGGGTGAAGTCCAGCCGAGACGCAAGGTGGGGCGATGAGCCCTGGGCAGCAGACACTAGTCGGACACTAGTGGAGGTTGCTGTGCTTGGGAGCCACCTTATATGAGTACCTGTGGATGAGATTAGAGCTGCGGACATGGAGGCTACGCACACCTCTTTGACCTGCGCGCTCGTGGTGCGTGCACCGCCTGTACAGCATTGACATAACCTACATACTGCATGTGCGCAGACATCCCTCTGCCGGATGGTGTGCAGCCCCCCTCCGATGACACGGAGGAACTGCCGGAGTCAGAGCCGAAGTCCGGTGGGAAGGAGCGCTGGCCAGAGCTGGGCCTCAGCGTCCCGCAGTGATGACCATGCACAGCCTGAGGAGGAATAGGAAGGCAGGGCAGCAGGGCAGCAGGTGGCATTCCCAGCCCGCTGTGAGCTTTAAACTGCTTTGTGAGACACCCAGATTGAGGATACAGTGTCCGTCAGGGCTATGCACAGCATGCCAATAACACCGGCTAGCCGCTGCGCTGCCAGAGTTGTATAATAATTCCTCATAAAGTAAGACGTGACGTTTCGCAGCCACGCCCCTGACCTTATCTGCACGTGTTGGTGTGAGGTGAAGTGCCCTGCACAGCATTCTCAGCTACACTCATTGTTCGACGATCAGCATGCAAGGTGGAATGCACAAGCCCCGAGACTTGCACACCAGAACACCCCGACATCAACTGTCTTCATCCGGCACTGGTTGCAACATGCGCGCATGCATGCACGCATGGATCTCATGGCATCATCGTCACGCTGTTACGAGTCGCAGATTGTGCATCACGCAGGGTCGGGGCGTGGGCATGGGCATGCGAAATGAGGTGATATTAAATGAAATCTTCATTGTCTGCATTGCATACATCTTGGTAGCGGAGTTTCTGTGCGTGCCGGGAACCTGGCTATGCCCTGGACCCATGACAGCCAGTCTGGGCCCCGATTGACGGAAGCTGCCTGCCATCTCGGAAGAATATCTGCCCCCCCCCCCCCCCCCCCCCCCCCCCACCCACTTACCACCGCTCAAGCTAGCTTCCGGCGGGTGTAGCGCACGCGGCAGGGTTTTGGCCCCACCACCATGGACTCGTAGTCCGGCTCGGGGAAGGGGTCCACCAGCTCAAAGTCAAAGTTGCGCAGCAGCACGGACCAGATCGTCTTGATCTGGAGACAGAGCGGGCAGAGGCAAGCCGCGTCAGCCCGGCAGCTCGGAGTCCACCACTGGCAGTTTGCCGACTTGTTCCTTTCAGGCACGTCTCCTCTGCTGACTAACACAGCAGACAAAGGAGAGGGTTGTAATGGAGGAGAGGGGGGGGGGGGGGGGGGGGGGGGACCTGGAGGTACGCAAAGTTGGAGCCCATGCAGCCATGGCGGCCACCGCCAAAGCCGATGAATGTGAAGCTCTTCTTGTCCTCCTCGCGGCCAGGCCCGAAGCGGTCGGGGTCGTACTTTCCGGGGTCCTGGGGGTGAATGCATCACCGGCACGCTCAGTGAGCAAAGCCCTTGGTGTTCCCCATTGGCGGCCGCCCTCTGCCAGCATGCATTGCATAATCATACATGCCAACATGAAACAGGGGGGGGCTCACTGTGAAGCAGGTGTCCAGGGTGTGCTGGAACGCGGGCGAGGTGGCCAGCACGTGGCCCTTGGGGATGGTGATGTCCTTCCCATCCGAGGTGGTCACAGAGAACGTCTTGTGCGACTTGCGCAGCAGCATCACCAGCGGCGGCTGCAGACGGAGCGCCTCGGTCATGTTGCGGTGCAGCACGTCCATCTTGTTCAGCACGTCCATCTCCAGCTCGTTGCCGTAGTCCTTCAGGATGGCCTGCTGCTCGGCCAGGGCTGGCTTGAGGCCGTTCTCCGCGTTGGCGATCATGTACAGGCCGGTCCAGGTGGAGGTGATGGAGGAGGTGTGCTGCCCCGCAAACAGCACGGCAATCAGCATGCCGGTGATCTCCTCGTCCGTCATGGGGCGCCCGTCCTTGTAGCGGGCGTCAATGAACGTCTGCAGCACATCGGGCTCCTGTGCGCCCGTTTTGCGGCGGTCCTGCGATGCAGCCCCAGCGCCAAGAGGGCACGGGCTCAGCGGGTACGCAGCAATCATCGGTCCCGGGCCCCTTCACTGCGGCAAACAACATCTCACGGGACAAAGGGCAGCCTTGCCGCACCTGGATGATTTTGGAGAAGATCTTCGCCAGCTGGGCGCGAGACCTGCCATGCAGACGGACATGCATGTTGTCAGCCCCTTGCTTGTAGGTCCAATCCGCATGGACAGGGCATCCCAGATGCCCCCCCCCCCCCCCCCCCCCCCCAACCCAAAAAAACTTCAATTCTGCCAAACCGGCATCCCCGCCTCCAAACGCAGCGTGCGCCTTCTGTCTCCGGGGCACTCACTTGTCTCGCTGCCGGTGAGCAGGGATGGGCAGGTAGGGGAAGATGACGCTGATGGGCTGCATGCCGAGATCGAGGTCGTGGAACAGGTCCTTCACCTGGGCAAACATGTTCTCCCGCACCTCGCGACCTGCCCACAGCAGGCATCGTCGCAGAGGCCTCAGCCTGACCAAACGCGAGGCAGGGACGCAGCGTGCGATGATTGCATTGAGTCAAGCTGGCATGGTGGGTGTGGAGGATGCAGCCGCCAGAGGATGGCGCAGGCGTGAGGCAGCCACACAGGGTGCTGCACAGGGATGTCCCCATGCCAGGGGGCGCTGCAGCCTGCGGCCTCACCCATCAAGGTGCGCGATGCGGTCAGCACGATGAGCTCCGATAGCTGCTCCTTCAGATCCACCTCGCCGCTGTCGCCCCACTTGCCAAAGAACTCCTGCGCAGCAGAGCAGCGAGTGAGCGCCAGCTCATTTCCGACCTCGGAAGGTGATGCCTTCACAGCGTGGACGAGTGCCGATGCCTTACCTCCGCCTCCTCCCGGAACAGCTGCACGTAGGTCTTCAGCTTGGTGGACTTCAGCGCCTCCGCAAAGAAGCGGAACTGCTCATTGCGGACCTTGTGGTCAACGTCAAAGACGACGCCCTTCCCGAAGGTGGGGACGTTGAACTCGTATACCTGCAGAGGGCACATCCCTCGCCTCAGCATCTGCACATGAATATATTGGCAGGAAAGCAAAGATTGTGTGCTACAGGTTGCGCACCTCCTTCTGGCTCACTTCCTCGTCGCTGCCCTTGTAGAAGTGTGGGGAGACAGTGGGGCCCACCAGGAAGGTGATGTTCCAGTGGAACACAGGCACAGTGAACACCTCCCCGCACTTGCGGTAGCCCTCCTCCACCAAGGCCACGGGCCCCTGCAGCAGCGGTGCAAATTGATAAGGGATAGTTGTCTGGACAGTGGGAGTGCGCCCTGCACTGCTGGCGTGACGCCGCTAAAGGCTCCGAAAGTGCAGCCGCACCTTTGAAAACTTGAGGCAGCCGCCGATGAAGGGAATGCCCTCGAACAGCGGCGGGTAGCCCTTGCTGCCGACGATGCGGCGGAGGACTTCCGGCAGCAGCAGGAGCGCGAGCGCTGTGAGGAGGCCGTACGCCAGCAGCGCGCCCACGCCGGAGCCGCCGCCGAGAGCGCCGATGGCGGCGTCGATCATGGTGCCTGAAGCGGAAGTTCGGTAAGTCCCCAGGCCGGGGAGAACGCCGCCATGTTGAACCCCCTCGATTGCCGATGACGCGGGGAGCGAGCAAAGGGGATTTCCTATGGCATGCAGGGGCCATTACTGTCTGGTGCGCCAACATGGTGTCTAAGGTATTTGCATGGAGAGGGGAGGGGCGAGAAGGCGGGGAGGGAGGAGTCGAACGACTACCACAGAGCCGAATGTCCCAGCTCATCAACAAAAGGATGCGCGAGGGGGCTGGGGCGGGCCACACACGACAGACCCTGGCGTGCTCGCAGTATCCACACCCGCACGGGAGCGCAACTGTAAGTTTGCGGACATACGTCTGAATCCCTGGGCGAGCCGCGGGATCGGATTTGTGCATGTGCTGCGGCCGAAGGGCAGTTGGGGGATACGCGGCGGGGAGGTGGAGGGGCTGCTCAAGGTGGGGGGTCTCGTTTAAGGGCACACCTTGCTAGACGTCGCGCGGATAATGACGTCACCTGAGCACGGCCACAGTCAAGCGTGCGCCTCTGGGCTACTGTGGTTTGGGGTTGCGCGAGGTCTGGTGGGTGAGTCGCGCGCTGTTCAACAAGTGACGTCGGTCACCTCATCACCTCGCCGTGCTGTTGTTTGCGCGCGCGATCTGCTTCGAGGTCGGGGCGGGTGACTGCTCCGTCTGCCCGTTGTCGACTTGTCCGTTTGTTCTGGACCACATCTCCCAGCCTGGCACCAGCATGGCGATCGGTGGCCGCCAATCCACCGACTCCATCATTTCTGTCCAGGGTTTTGCCTCGGCTGGCCTGGGTCTGCTTAATTTCCTCTCCTCGCAAACCGAACACCATATATATTTCGTAGTCCGTTCGTCGCGCCATACATACATCATATTTACATCGTATATATTTACATCATATTTACATGCATCGTATATATACTGGTCATCTATTATCTACATCGTATATATTTACATCGTATATATATATTGGTCATATACCTGTACAGTAGCCCACAAAAGTCTTTGCACATAGAAATTCGCGCGTATCCTCGCCTTGGTGCCCAAGCCATGGGGCCACGGGCCATGCAGCCTTGTAATCCAGTGTATGCAAGCCTCCTACGCCAAGGAGGCAGCCGTTTCTTCCGGTTATCGTACTTTTAGAATTGTTCTTCGGCAATGGCGGTGTTTGGCACATGGCTAAAACCACAAAAAAAAAACGGGTGATGAATACGGGGCAACTTGTTGGCGGCGTAGCTACCATCTGTCGCATATGCCCGCGCGCTGCCGGTTGTGGGTGGCGTAGGCATGGGATGTAAGACGACCGAGCTTGAGCCCAAATTATGCACGCTACCGATGCAATGCATGGCATTTCCATGAGAGTGTATGTGCCAGTAATGCCGTCGTCGTGATGGGGCCAATCATCCCACAATTTTCCATGCGGCAATAAAGATACGTGCCGTTGGCCGCGCCTCGCTGGGGTGAAAGTAGCACACATAAAGCGTCTTCGGTTCCATAGGCGCATGCTTATACCGCCCGTACCGTAGGCTAAACGCGGGCTGGCCCCCTCGACAACAATGTCGCCACTACTGCACCGGTCTTGCACGCATGTTGTTAACACGTGTCACCCATCATCCAAGGGGAAAAGCCAAAATTATGACGGGGCCCGCGCGACGTGGAGACCTACCCAAGGGGTCCTCGCACCTGGGAGCTTGCGTGGAAGGGCACCTTACATGCCCCCGTCATGCGCCCCCACCCACAGTGAGTGGGCTGACTGGGATACCAGAACAGGGGGTAACTTTGACATGCCATACCATTTCGACGTTTAATCAGATTGAGCTGGAAAATGGTGCGTAGTCAGAAACCGCAAGTCGAAGGCTTTCAATCGCACTAAGTGTCAGCCCGATCCGATAAAACGTCGAAATGTTTTGAATTAAAACGTGATCGCAATATTACTGCTTCTTGCGGGGCGAACAACCAGTTTGCGAATATCGCATGCAGCCTGCTAGCTGACCATATATAGACTCCAAACCATGCGCTGCGCGGCATGGGGTAGATGGCCAACACATGTATCTCGGCGGCCATGGGAGAAAAACACGGTTCTTTATGTCCAAATGCCGGCGTGCCGTGCGCTCAAACCGTTCACAGCCTAGCCGTGCATCATTTGTTGCACTGGTAGTGCCGCACAACAAGCGCCGTGCGCGCCATGCGCGCCGTCGCATTTGCCCTAGCGCACCATGTACGCGCTCTTTCATGGTTATCCTCGCCATGGCTGCAACGGCGTAGACTTTGCGTGGGTTAAGCGACTAGAAGCGACCAAACCCAAAATCATCCCCATAAAAACATGCAGACTTTTGTTGGCTGCTGTACGTCGGCTGGTCGCTACTACGTTAGCACTACGGTAAGGAGACAGAATAAAATATCAAATAAAGGAGCTGCGCGCGAGCAAGGTGACATCAGAAAGATATGAAGCCCCAGCACTGCGAGGCGTACTCGTAACCGTACTGGTGTGAATTACAAAAAGGACAGTTCCCCAGAATTAGAAAATCAACACAGCAAGCCGCCTAAAAGCGGCCGGCATCCCGCATAAGGCGGGATGGATGAGTGATGCGCGCACGGTTCAGAGTCCGGGCCACGCGAGCACGTGTGTGTGTGGGTGATCCTCGGACGTGCTGTGCAGCTTCAGCAACGGGATGGCAGACGAATCTGCGCCGTCTGATGAGGCAGCGAGCGCGCTCTCGAGCGGCCACCAAGCAAGCTCAGGACCCCGAGGAAATCTCTTGCGAGCAAGGCCTCCTGGTGAGCCCGGGTGATGCACCGAGTGCCCCGCGATGAGAGGGCACCCCGATCCGCAGCCAAGCATGCGATACCACGCACTGTGTGGTGCACCCCCTTGCTCACCTCACCCACTGTGCCGAAGACCATGCCCGTGTACTCCGACATATCCAGGATGTCTCGAAGAGGACCCTTCTGTCCGGGCTCTGTGTTGTGCCACGCCGCATCCCGCGCAGCCAACCCCCGTTGTATGTCGCCCAACAGGGAGCGCTCAAACCGATCCACAGCCGTGGCCCGGGGCACTGAAGTGTACTTGACCCCGTACCGCATAGTCTTGAACTCCAACAGCGTGGACTTCAAGCTCTGGGGATCATAACTCCCGGTCACGACGTTGAACTCCGGAAGGGAGAGATCTGCGTCCGGCACTAGGTCCTTGAGTTCATCCCTTGGTACGGTGTTGCCGAGAGGCACTGCCTGCTGGAATAAGTCATCCACCTCCCGCCGTACTGCGATACCTAGGTCGTGAACACAGTGATCGCGGAAGGCATCTGCGATAGCGTCGTGTTGTACACGCCAGTGAGCGTCTCCAGGCGCCGGGAGGTTCATGAGCGCGTCGCCGTATAGGTCAACAGTGACGGGGTTGTGCTCTGTCGAGGGGAGAATGATCTGGCACCCAACCACCGGGGCCAAGCACGGGCTAGGCAGAAAGAAGTACCCGGCAGCGACCTCCCGCAGCTCATGCGGAGTCATGGCTGTCCGCGCGGTGGGGATGGCCACTGTCCACATGCCTGACGCCGCGTCGAGCTGGTTGAACATGATCCGTTCCCTACATGTGGCGGGGAGAGCGCACACCTCATTTCGAAGCCGAGAGTTGTTGGCCTGGTCTAGAAATGCCGTCAGCTCCTTTTGCGAGCCCGACGCAGCCTCCACTTCCCGCTCCATCTTGCGTACTGGTAGTGGCGCGCCTTATATATTTGTTTTTTGTAATTCACACTACTGGTACTGGTACCAAACCCAAAACCCTATGGCCCTAAAGCGGCCCTAGGCCGTAGGCCGTCATGGCAGCCAGCCGATCCTAGGGTAGTACAGGGGTTATGGACGGTAGGGTCGTGCTGGCCCCTGACGGGCGGGGCGAACGCGAACACTCGCGTGGCTGTACACACACCGGACGGGACGATCAGGAAAGTCTACTGGACGAAGAGTCTTGAGGAGTGGACCCACAATCAGCCCGATTGGGGTGAGACTGCTTGCGGCGGAAGACATGGACATGGCGTAAGCATAGCTGGTAGTGCGCGCTCGCCCCCTCGCTCGTTTCCGCGAAACAGACGTCTGAACATCTCGTGCGGCTCCGCGAGTGGCGCGGCGGAATTGCGATGCCCGCCTTGGCAGCCACCTGCGCCGATGTCGTGGCGGTCCGCCGAGGCACCGCCCTCACCAGGTTGCCAGGACAGGCGGCTTGGGTGAGCTCTGGCAGATTATCAGGGAGAAACAATCGCCGGTGTTGGGAACGTCGAATAGGGAGGCTCGCGTGCGAGTGTGGGAGGCCGAGCTCGGGCAGCGCCCCACAGGAACCGGGAGGCGGGGGTGGCTGGTGGCTGGGCGCCGCCGCGGCGTTGCTGGTAGCCGGGGCGGGCCCAATAGGGCCAGCCCAGGCGGTGCCGCCTGCTGGAAGCAGCAGCAGCACGGACGTGGTGCAGCTGCGCGACTGGCGCGTAAACCGATCAGGGCCATCCAGCCGAGCGCAGCAGCAGTCGCCCCCAGGAGGGAAGCAGGTACTCGGCGATATGCCAGCCACCACCATCACCGCAGCTCCACTTTTCAGCCACACACATGCGTCGAGTTACTGAGCTCTTCCGAGAAATCCAATTGCTTTGAGCTGCAAGCCTCTCCGGACTGCTCCAGCCAAGAGTAGTGTGTGCCGGCAGTAATCGAGCCAGTGCAATGATGGCCGTATCATGTGATGGCAAGCAGAGATATTGATGGCCAATCCATGCGTTGTTTGTCTCCGCAGAGTGCCGTCACTATACAGGAGCAGGTCGCCAATATTCTGCAGACCATGAATGATGCGCGCTTCGCCACTGACAGCGGGGACTATGATCAGGTGCGGAGGTACCATATCACAGGCGCTGCATTGCACGCCAGTACGAGTACAGGTCCGCGCGCCGCTCCGATGCGCAGACTGTAGCGACTATTGACGCCATGCATTGTGTCTACATGATACAGGCGCTGCAGCTATACTCAAGCATCGTGGACCAGTATCCCGATTTGGCGATCACGGACTACGCCCGGCTTGATCGGGCGCTGATGCTCTTTCAGAACGGCAACCGGAGCAGAGTGCGCCGCTCCTGGCGCCCACTGCCCCATTGCTTCACCCCGCACCTGTGAGGTCCACAGCATTGCGGACACAAGGGCTCGATACAGGGTCTGTACCGAGGGGAGGGGGCATGCCGGCGCAGGCAATTCTGGAGCTGGAGGACCTGGAGTTCAGCTTCAAGGGCTCCGCGGAGCTGTCGGCTGCCGTGGCTGCGGCACTTTACTCAGAGCGGCCGCAGCTGCTCAGCCGCGCCGAAAACGAGTGGCGCATCGTAGAGGCGTTCGATAAGCGCTACTACGACCTGGAATACGTGCGCCCTGCTACTCGCGTTTGCTCCGGCGCGGTGTCAGTACCCTGCAGGGGCATCCTGCGCCGGCTATCTCTTCCGATGCATGGCGAGTGAGCTGCGAGGTGCACATCAAGCGGCGGCACAACAACTCCCCTCCCCCTTTGCCACATGCGCAGGTGAAAGGCCAAAAGCACTGGCCGCCGGCGATGCTGAAAGCGCTTGGGAACTTTCTGAGCCTGGGTCAGAGCTAGCGTGGAGTACACAGCAGGGTAACCCGGCGCCTGCAGAAGTACCGGCTGCATCAGGATGTTTGCCTACACTTTCTCAGAGGGTTACCCAGCTGCCGCTGATAACCATCTGCACATCCTCGTAATATTCGGCGTCCGCTGCTGCGATGCGGTAAGTAGGCGATGGAGCAAGAGAGAGCGAGAGACAGAGAGAGGGAGGGAGGGAGTGGTGTGAAGGTTACATAGTGCTGGGCGGCGTGCCTGTCACGGGGTTCTGTGAGGATCGCTATTGCAGGCGTGTGGGTAGAGGCCTGTGTACATAAAGGAGGGCAGCATGTCAGGATTGTGGAGTTTAATTGTGATTCTGCGGTCACGATTCCGCCGCTGGCGCCAACAGTGCCTGTTGCCAGTCAAGCTCGGCAACCTTGCCCTGCGGAAAGTTCATCTCCTTCACGTCCTGCCCCGTGGCAAGGCTCATGAGCGAGTGGATGGTGTACTGATGGCTGGCCAGCAGCACCCGCGCTTCTGGGTCATCGCCATGGAGCTCCGCCAAGTGCGCCAGGAACGCTGCGGCCCTCTCTGGAAGAGTTTCGTTGAAGCCCCACCCGCTGGCCAGCCGGCTTGCGGGCAGGAAGGAGCGGTAGCTGGAGTCGATGAAGAACTCGTCCACCCAATCGGGATTCACCTCCCCGATGGCTCCCGCCGGGTCTGGGTTAGGGCTCTCGTACAGGCTGCACATCAGCGCACATGCATGTTTTCAAGTCCCAATACTGCAATAGCCAATATTGGGAAGCGGAAGCTTAGGTATAGGGACGCGTTGTACATGCAAATCCTCAGGGATCAGATCACACCTGTAGTCCACATTGAGCAGCAGTGGCGCCTGGCCATCGCGGTGCCTCGCCTCCACATAGGGCTTGACCGTCTGCAGTACGCGCAGGAAGGGGCTGGTGTAGATGTGCGTCGGGTCAATCCGCTCGATGACGTCTATCAGCCGCCCCTGCGCGTCGGCGTGCCCCTCTGGGAGCAGCAGGGACAGGAAGGTGGCGTCCCCCCGGTCGCGCTTCTCGTGGCGTACCACATACACACGCATGCCGCTTGTGCTTGATGCCGCTACGCGCTGCGTCCATGATCCAGCAGCACCGCAGGGGGGGGGGGGGGGGGGGCTCAGACAGGGCACCGAATGATGCCCAAAAGCATGCTGCCTTGTATTGCATTTGGCTATGCCCTCCGCGTCTGCGCCATACAGCGTAGCATACATGTGGGGGCATACAGGACAGCGTCGAAGGAAGCAGCCAGATGGCCTGGGCTGCCACTCCGCGGGCTCACAAAACGCTTTCTTTTAATTTCCACTACTAATAGTGGGGACTGGCATGCAACGGAGAAGGGGGGGGGGGGGGGGGGGGGCACCATCGACCAGGAAGATGTGGCATGAACAGCGTGGGGTCGAGACCGCGCAGTACTGCCTGACCTCCGTAGGATTATATTCCCTCCGAGCGGTGGAGTACAGGATGCGCGGGAGCTGAGGCGGGGGTAAGAGCCCGTGATAGCGGCGCTCTAGAGCCGGTGGATAAGGAATCCGGCGTAAATGTAACCATTCGACTCCTTTAGCGATACCGTCACGTGTGTGGAGCTGTACTCACCAGTCGCCTGCCGCGCCTTGCCCTCGATGCTCTAGGCACCAGGCTGGAGGTCGCGCCGAGGTTGAAAACGCGGGGCATTCCAGCTGATGCTGCGGCAGAGAGGATCGACACCTGGAGAGGTTGCTGTTTTGTATGGGGCGAGTAGGGAGTATGTCAGAGAGGCTGACAAAGAGACACTGAGTCCGCAACCAAAGCCCGTGTAGCGCCCGCTCACTCGTCGGCAGTGGTATCATCGACGTTATCCGGATGTCAGGTCTTGTATGTTTCACAGCGATGCCTGCGGCCTGAGCCCCTTATGCCACTCGTGCCTAAGGACTGAGAAGGGCCGATTGCCACAGAAAGCCGGCAACCCGCAATTGCCGTCGCGGACGATAGCGTTTTGAGGGCGAGCCCTGACGATCTTGCTGTTGCGCGAGCGGCGGCGTCGTGTACGTGCTGGTGCACGTAGTTTCAATTGTGGGATAGCGCGATAAGTTCGTAACGAAGCGATGGGTCATTCGTGAGAAATGCTGACTGTCACAGAAACCCTAATCGACGTACGTACATACCGCCCCCTTGTCCGCGCTGCCGCTGAAAGGGGCGGAGGTCGGCCCGCGTCTGCGCGGCGGTTGGTCGACTCGAACGCTTGGGGATGCCATCACCGGCATCAATAGCGGCGCGTCGTTCCTTCTCAAAGAGACAGCAGAGCCGTGCTCCGCGACGGCAGCAAGGGACAAATCCAGACGGAAGGCCCAGCCATTTCATTCTGGTATCTCTCCCTGCTTCCGGTCTTACCGCACAGGCACAGGGTGTCAACCCGGGCCCTGTCGGCCGGGCTCTCCGTGCTCAGGGCGTTCAACATGCCGTCGCAGTGCCACCTCGCAACAGGGAGGAGGCCGCTAGGGGTGCGGGCGTCCCTGACAGCGATGAATTCTACTGGCCGCCTCGCCACGCGACACACTTGCTTGTGGAGGAACAGGTATAGTGGGGCCTCCCGCCACAGCCCGCTGCGAGTTTGCGGTCGCTTGTGTTTCGTGGCGCTAGAAGCGTGGACAAATAAACGCACTGCCATCTACGTAATACAACTGAGAAGCCGGGCAACGCCTTAACGACTTATTAGATAGCCAGGGACGACCCAAAGATCCAGATTTAACATTCACTGTTCCACATCACTCCGTTAGGAGACACGGATCTCCTGAGCACATGGAGGCCATGGACACCCACATTCCACCAGCCAGATGTTCACTTTTGTCCATGAACTTTTTTGCTACATTCGGTTTCCCCTTCCCCTTGCATGAGGGCAATGATGGCATGAATGCTGAGATTCGTGTTCGTTGGTTTCTGCAGCTCATCCTGGGCCGGAAGAGGGGCGATGCCACAGCGCAGCCGACCTCACACCATGCGGCGGCATGCCCCCGGTAGGGACACCGGTACGGCCGGCCGCCTTGCGGTCCGGGCCAGCGTGCTTGCGGATGCCACGGGCATATTCACCACCATCAAGGGCAGCGCCCTAGCAGTGCCCAAGCACATAATCGGGAACCTGAAGTGGCCGGAGAAAATGGTGATCGGGAACGTGCAGACCGACTGGGCGCTGTCGGATGGGTGGGTCATCCCGGTGTACTGGATGGCCGTCAAGCCGACAGTCATCATCCTCTTCTCTCTCTGCCACGCCGTGCTGAACCCAAACGAGATCGGCAAGAAGAGGGACGCGCTGCTGCGCACCGAGATCGGGGAGCTGCCCCAGTGGGCGCCTGCACGCGTGAAGGCGCAGCTCGCGCTGGTGGCATGGAACATCGACAAGTACAACACGTCGTGGGTCTGCTGGGTCCACCGCCCTCTCAAGCTCCTGGCCATCCCCATCGCGATCAACTTTCTGATCGACCAGATCCTCAACGTGGTGTTCACATACAAGCTGCTGAAGAGTGCGCAGCTGAAGAATGTCGCGGCAATTGCCGCGCAGGTGGGCCCCCGCCAGCCACTCCTCCGCACGTTGCCGAGCAGCCCATCCCCCCCATGCCCACCAATCTGCCCAGGCGCTCACCAACACGCCGGGCTTTGCAGGCCTCCCGCGTGAGCTTTGTGGTGTGGGGCGGGGCGATGGCTATCTACTTGAAAGACAGGTGCAGCCCCCTCGCGCTGATGCTTCTCCAAATGCGCGCATGCCCCCCTTTGCACGCCTCGGCAACCCACCCCTGATGCCCAGCTGATGAGACTGCCGGTCCGCCATCATCCAAACTAAATCAATCTGGTCAAACTCAATCACATTCTGCGGGCCATCATATCGCTACATCATGCCACTTTGCACAGCGGCGGCGTGCCACCCGGGTGCTCCGATGTGCACGCCGACGCCCTGAACGCCGCGGTGCCTGGGCACAGGATGCTGGGCCCCGCCCTGTCGAAGAACAAAGCCGGCCGGCAAGTGCTGCCTGCCCTCAGCAAGCTCTCCTCGATTGCCGTCTTTGTGGGCGTGGCGGTGGCGGTCCTGAAGGTAAGTGGGCGCGGGTGCCGTGGCATGGATGCAAATCACTGAGGGCATTCAGCGAAGGGGCTGTGTATTCGCATGAGTGACGCGGAGAAGAGGCCCGGGGCGGGGTGGGGGGGGGGGGGGGGGGGGGTCATGAGGTCATGAGCGTATAGCCCAGCGTGTGATCCATGCTCACAGCGGCGGATTGCTCGCAGGCATTCGGGCTTTCGCAGGAGTCGCTGGGGCTGGCGGGGGTGACGGCCGGAGCGGTGGCCCTCGCGGCGCAGGGCTTCCTCAAGGAGTTCATGACCTCCCTGGTGCTCTGCCACCCGGAGGCCCCCTTTGTGGTGGGCGACTTTGTGTCGGTGAGCGGAGTCACCGGCGCCATTACCTACATTGGCTGGCTCAACACGACGGTCTGCCGGCCGGAGGGGCCGGTGGTGTACATCCCCAACAGCCAGATCCTGGGCGCCAACGTGGTCAGCATCACGCGCTCCCCTTTCCGACGCATGGACGAGTCCTTCCCCGTCATTGCCGAGGACCCGCTGAGGGTGTTTGATGCGGTGGAGGAGATCCGGCTGTGGATTGCCAACTCTGGTCTCACCCTCCCTGGCAAGGTGGGATCGCTTGGCTGCCGCCTCTTTTGCCCATGTCAACCATGGCTTGGGCTGCCATGGAGATGCAGGAGACCCCTTTGTTTTGCTCCCCTCCCCCCCCCCCCCCCCCCCATCGCTTTGCCTGGCTGTCGCGTTGTTTTCTTTGGCTCATCCTGCCGGCTGTTTGCGGGCCTGCAATGAATGGGGCTTCTCCGGGTTTTGATTCCAGCCTACACGTTGTTAGGACAGCCGCCATCCTCTTGATGCGGCGCCAATCTTGCTGTTAGGTTGATCTCTTTTACGGCCACGAGTCCTGCCGGGCACAGAGCTCCCGCATGGCGGCGGATTGCTGCTGACCGTCTTGTGTCTTGGCCTGTGCTCCGTCACCCAGGATATATTTGTGCACGTGTGGGGCGCGCACAACTCGGGGCTGATGCTGCGCCTGGAGTGCTGCTTTGCCGGCTCCGCTGGCTACCTCCCCGCCGGACGTCAAGCCGAGCTGGACGGGCGCCACGCGGTCATGCGCGCCACCATCGAAATCCTGGCCAAGCACCAGTGCGTCATCTGGACACTGCGCTCTTCGGCGCCGCTCCCGACCGGCGCGCCTCTTCCAGAGGGCTCCCTCGCCTCTCAGGACGGCGGCGCCTCTCCTCAATGATCCCCCTCGTAGGAACACGTGCTTCAAGGTGCACTCATGCAGCCAATGCACGCACCACTTTGTCTCCAGAGAAGAGCGTAACTCATGGACGATGGGCCACGTAATAAACAGTCACGGAAGCTGGGTGGAGTTTGGCATTGCACCTCGTGTGAACGATGCGGTCCACCTGCAGTACGTACAGGTGCCAACGCCGTGCCAAGAACACTGCGAGCAAACAGAAGGTGCTGTACCTGTCAGGGGCCAAATATATTGGCGAAATCTCGTGCTGGCTATGTACCGCAGCTCGGTACTGAGGCACGTGCAGCTCTCCACGGGCGCCATCCACGGAGTACCATACTGCACAAGCGCCGCCTAGTACTCTATTCGACAATGTGCCTCACTGGATCCCCGAAAACCAGTTCTGCAGCGGTATGTATGAGCCCTTGTTTCTCTCGCGAATCGGAAAGACGTCAGGCCTGAAACAGCGGTGATCCAGAGAGAGAGAGAGACAGACCCGGGCTTGAACCTTGCTTTGGACCTCGAATGAGGCGATGGCTAGATCGGCCAGGCCTGACCTCCGATGGCATGTGGATGGCGTCGTTGGAGTAGGATTGCGGTAATATCCTGGACAGACAGGGTTCCGGCCTTGCCGGTCTGCGCATACTTTTCTCAGCCCCCAAACTCGATATTGTTGCGAATAATTCAGCAACCAGCATCAACCAAGAATCAACCCCGGGGCTGCTTCTCTTTCACTCTAGGATTGCGTCCTGGCTAACCATTACATGCCCGAAGGTGGCAATTAATTTGAAACACTGGTGACTGGCCATGTTGAAATTTGCCACCCTTGTAGCGTTGCAATCAACCTGAGTTCTCGAGTACTCTTACCACCAGGACGATATGTCATACGCACCGGTCCGGCCCGGCCGGTACCACCCCGCAATTGCCTGATAGCAGCAGGCCGCGCGTGCTTGATGATATATATATGATGAAAGTAACCCCTATATATACGCTCGTTGTACTCCTCGTACTACATAACGCGTATGTAGCAATCCGTAACGTAATCTTATCGCCGTGCATCGATCCTCATTCCCGTATAGAAAAACAATGCACATTTCCTGAATAAATGGGCAGTACCCAATTAAACAATGTCCTTAGCGACTACTACTGTCCGATATGGAAATTTATTACATCCATGATGCGAAGACGATAGACAACAAGCCCAAAGCGGCACTCTGGCCATTTGCACTCATTTGCGCAAGTGGTGTGAGCATGCCGGTCAAGAGCAGGCACATAAACAGCAAAGCAGGCTATATGCGCACCGAGCTCGCGGTGCATTGAAGATGTGTCTATACTAGGGTTTGAAGGGTATATGCAGAAAGCCCAGCCGCGGAGGAATAGGGTACGGCTAGGGTAGTTGGGAGGAGGTTCCAAAAATCAAAAAAGAAAAAGGAGGGGTACCACGCCAAGTAAATTAGGGACTTGGCCTGCTTCAGAGGGCTGCATGCTACGCGGGCTACGGCCGACCCTATGCGGGTTTGTGCAGCCGGGCCCGTAAGACAGCTGGCCTGTGTAGTTGGAAAACCGGCGTAACAAATAAGGGTGTATCAAATTTCAATTTCAATAGGGTTTGACGGCCAACATTGCGATAGAAAGCAAGTCAGGAAGTACGTTGCATGCTTGTTTGAAGAAGATGCCGCAAGGGAATGCAACGACATACGGAATGCAGCTGACGCATACCATGTACAGCAGCATCCCAGGCAAATAAGGTCAGTTAGTGCATGGTTAGTGCAAGTTGGTCTTTAATGGGTTGCGCGGTGGTGTTTTATTGGCCCTGGGGCGTGTTTCCCGTCGATGTATGATATCGCCATTGATGTAGTGTTGTATGCCGTTGCAAGCAGCAGCACGGCATGGGAAAGGTCGTGTCGTTGATAAATAAGATCAAAACGGGTGCCGGTGTTGTGATATGCACATGAATTATTCAACAGCAACATGTATCATATCGCGTTTTTCATTGCGCAGATGGGCACAAGGGCATAATGCAGTGTGACCGAACACGGTTGCATTGCAACATGGCGTCATGGGCTACTATACAGCAAAACATGATAATGCTGGTCATTTTGGGCACAATATATCATGCTGACACTCAGAATTACTGACAGCAACACGTGCCAATATTTTGTCATGTGCTGGGGGAGGGGGGATAATTGTTTTCTCTCCCATCATAGCTGCGCCGAAAGATGGTGTACAAGTATAGAATACCACCTCCATGTTGTGATGAACGTCGCGTCAACATGGTGCCGGAATTCTTGTACATGAATTTTGTCAGCCAGCAGGCTACCGCGGGTATTACACAATAATTGCTTGTATCTGCAATCATACGCTGGATGAGTTGTCGCATTATTCCGTTTCATATCCGATCGCGCCTTGAAAAATATTAAAGTATACGGGTACTAGATAATATGTAGCGGCGACTACGATGTAATAATAATAATATGGGCATGCAAGCACTCTAAATCATGCATCGCCGTGGCTGATGCGTATTACGCGGGCGGTGTGTATTTGTAACTCATTCGCGCCGTTCTAGGTTGATTCGTCAACCGAGCGCGTAGTCTTTGTTCTTTATTGGCGCAGTGGTTCATCTGAGAGCCGCACCGTTGCGCGCTGCCATCTGCTAGGTCCGGGTTAATGTTGTCAATGCAGCAAGAGCGGTTGGATTTGGCGTGCGTCAAAAATCGAAAATGCAATTATAAATTTATATGGATAGTAAATGCGTAGTTATAGCGGGAAAATCCACCGTCCCCTTCACACGAGTCCCAGGCCCTTTGTTCGCCAAATCCAAGTAAATCCAAGTTTACGAATGGTAATTTACGAATCCAAGTTTATGAAGAGCGGCTGAATATGGGTTTATTACTTGAAATACTGGAATGTTTCACATTTATGCTCAGCCTTTATCGGGATTCTAGGAGTCAAGCAAGCCCTTTGGCCCTAACAAGTGTCCTACACGAGTGGTACTTGCGCCACATTGAGCGTTTCCACGACCCTCAAAACAAATGGGGTTGGTTCCCGCACGTGCCGACACGCATGCATAGACCATTGCATGGTGAGATGGCCATGGATGGGTCACTCTGGAAACACGTCAGCAAAGACTGAGGCTAGGGCATTGTTGGGAGGGGTGGGCTTATGGTGGGGTGCGCATGTGCATGATGTGCCGTGATACCATTGCCACTGCAGTGCTGCTGCCTTGTTGTTAGGGTTGCGCCTAGCGACTACCCTAATACCACCATAAACCAGTGACGCCGAGATTATGGCCAAGTATTCAGCACGCGCATGTACTGCTGTACTGATATTTCAGCACGCGTATTATTTACTGGTACTTCCACAACCAGACGCCAGTAATATTCCTTGTAACATACAGTACGCGCTACAACTCCTTAATCATCATGATACTAGCTGCCTGTCCGCGGTGCCGAGTCGGACCGCTATAGGATAAATATCGAATGCCACCAGCAACTTGTAAGAGATTACATTCAGCAACCAACTCAATTCGCCAAACGCTACGAGTAAGAGCCATGTTTCACTAAGTACTGCCACGAGTACTTACACTGGTTTCGGCTTCCTGTTACGATCCATCTCCACTTGCCGACCCACCGCGACCTGCTCTCGCACGCACGACGATACATTCGCGGTTTCGCAGGTCCTTTTCGACCCTTGGTAACGATTCTGTACCCTTCAACCTTTATCCGAGTCGCGTGTCGCCATGGCATCGCACCGAAGCGCCCGTCAAGCCGGTTACCCTCCCGGTGGTCCACCCGTCGAGCAGTCTATGCGTCAAATTGTCGAGAAGAAGATGCTGGAAGCCCGCGTTGTGGCGCCAACCCAAAACATCTCTCGCAAGCTCGCCGACGTTCATGATGTCCAAGCAGTCAAGGCCTTTCTGGAGAACTACGCGCGACACGGCAAGACCCGTCGGAGACTTCGCGCGTGACATCGGCGCCAAGCCGAGCGACCCCAAGATAGCTACATGTTGTGTCGACTTGCAGCGCAAGCTACAAGCCGCATTTGCCTTGTTGCATAATGAACCTTCGCTGTGCCTGAGTATTTGCAAGTGCAACGTATTTTGCAGGTGATTCCCAAGCACGAAAGAGCCGAGGTGCAAAAGATGGCTAGCCACGCCAACGAGACTGTTTCGACTCAAAGTAAGTCCATGCAAAATACATGCAGTGGCAGCTAATAAGCTAGCCAAGCAAGTCGACAAGATCGACTTACACAAAAAACAAATGACGGTGTTGAGCGAAATGCCAACCTGTGCCTCTCAATGTAATTGAGACAATCGACATTGACATGTCGCCGAGTCCATGCAAAGAAATTGCATGTGAGTCCATGCAAACATGCATGCACTGCCAGACTGCCCGCTCAGCCCCTGCATGAGATCGAGGATACAGATGTCGACATGGTTGAGCATTGCGCTCCCGCGGCACTGAACCCCTCCGACTCACAACCTGAGCATGAAGCTCATGGGTGTTCCTGTGCTCATTCACACCTCGTTGCCGACATCGAGGACGAGACAGGGTGCAGAGAAAATGTCGACAAAAATGTCAAAGACAAAAAGACGCATGCTAAACTGCATGCCAAACTGACTATCATGCAAAAGAGATCTCGAGTGCGCAGAATGCGTACCAAAAACAGTAATCAAAAGAATGACACTGAAATTGACAAATATGCAAAACCAAATGCATGTCCAACTGACTCTGTTGTGTGTGACCAAGCAGAATTCAAGAGACTGAATTATGCCTATGGTCCAGTCACTTTTGATGCCTGTGCCTCAGCATATGATGCTGTCTGTTCAGATTATTGCAGTGCTGAAAAACCATTTCTGCAACAAAATATCAAAGGTAAAACTTTGTTCATCAATCCAGTGTATGATGACACAGCCCTGCCTATCTTGCAGCATTTTGAGATGCAAAGACAAGAGTCACCTTTTGACACAAGAGGTATTATTGTTATGCCCAGATGGTTCTCACAATTAGGACAATCCTGGAAACCACTGCTTTCAAAATATAAGAAAATTCATAGCTACCCGCCTGGAACATATCTGTTTCACACACCCAGTTCAGCGACTGATACTGAACCTATGGGACCCACTGAGTGGTATGTTGATGTCTACCTGGCTGACTACACTGTTGAGGAACGTTCAGCCCAGGCAATTAATGACGTCGTTACCACTGAGGAACTCAAAACCATGCTGGCTGAACAGCAAGGTAAGGAATATAAACCAAAAGCCACAAAGTCCCACCAGTCACGTATGATGACAGAGAAATGTTTTGTTACCAGCAAGTCTGATCATGACTTATTGCTGTTACACCCAACATGTGCTGAATTTAATATAACACCTTCCGTACTGGTTGACAGCGGTGCTACTTTGAACTTTGCCAGCACCAAGTATGTCAAAGAAAATAAAATACCAACTACACCACTTCAAAACAAAGTAAGAGTTATTCTTGCTGATGGTAGAATGGTTCTCGCCTCACAAAAAATCACCCTTGAATTAAATATCAACAATTACACAATACCCATTGACTTCACAGTCACACCGTTACAACATAATTTCAATCTGGTTTTAGGGATGCAATTCCTGAAACAACACAACCCACATGTTGATTGGGAATCTGGTCTGATGACATTTTCCACAGGACTAAAAGTCCAATGCCAAACAGAGCCCCGCCAGGCTAATGTCAGAATGGTTCATGCTAATGCCATGGCCAGAGAAATTGCCAAGCATGACCCTGACACAGTTTATTTCTGCGCCATTGTTAAACAATACAATGCCACCAAAGAGAGTGATGAGCTCGATATTGATGATGAGATAAATACAATTAACACTGACCAGTCTGCAGCTTATACCGCTCAGATCAGAGACTTATTGCGAAAGCATAAACCAATATGCTCTCCGCTTGACAACCTTCCACAATTACGCCCTGGTCTTGATCATGAGATCCCTCTTGTTCCTGATGCTCAAGTTCCTGCAGGAAAAATATACAGATTATCACCTGCAGAATTAGAGGAACTAAGAACACAACTGAATTCTTTTCTTGAGAAACAGTTCATACAGGAGTCCTTCTCTCCATATGCAGCTCCTGTTCTCTTCGCCCGCAAGGCCAATGGCGGTCTGCGCATGTGCATTGACTACCGTCAATTGAATAAGTACACCAAAAAGGTTGAGTTCCCTGTTCCACCTGCTGATGCATTACTTGATATGCTATCTGGTGCTATTGTCTATTCAGCTCTTGATCTCGCCTTGGGTTATCACCAACTCCGGATTAATCCACCTGATGTTCCGAAGACAGCGTTCCGAACTGTCTATGGCCAATTCGAGTGGCTAGTAATGCCATTTGGACTCACCAGTGCTCCCTCCTCTTTTCAACGCCTGATGACATCTATACTCCAGCCACACAAGCATACCTTTATACTTGTATACCTGGATGATGTCTTGATTTTTAGCAACTCGCTTGAGGAACATTTGCAACATTTGGACACAGCTCTTACTATGCTCGAGTCTAATGACATTAGACTACGATTACAGAAATGCTGGTTTGCCAAGAATGAACTAGAATACCTTGGACATATGGTATCACACGCTGGCCTAAGACCCTCGCCTAATAAAATCAAGGCTGTTCAGGATTGGCCCAGGCCTAAGAACGTTCAGAATGTCCAACAATATCTTGGTTTCTGCAATTTTTACCGACGCTATGTGCGCAATTATTCTGCTATTGCAGCATCGTTATATGCCCTCACAAGAAAGGATAACATATTTGATTGAACAGTTGAATGCCAAGCTGCATTTGTAAAACTGAAGCAAGCCTTGTGCCAGTCCTCAGTGCTGGCAAGCCCTGTCACCGGCAAAGATGCTGAGTTTGCAGTGGCTACTAACGCCAGCAAATATGCCTTAGGTGCAGTTCTGCTCCAGGCTAATGCTGATGGCCACTTACACCCATGCAGCTATTATGCAAAGACATTGCAGGCTGCACAAACAAATTATCCCACCTATGACCAAGAGATCTTGGGTGTGGTATGTGCTCTGAAAGAATGGCGCTGCTACTTGGAAGGCAGTCGCCGTATTACAGCTATAACTGACCATGCCACATTGAGGCATTTGCCTACACAGGAAGGACTAGGCAGACGCCATGCCCTATGGTTACATGAAATTTCATCATACATGGCAGTCAACCCACAGACTAATGAACCTGTGTTGCAGATATTATATCGCAAAGGCGCTGACAATGAGGCTGATGCTCTCTCTCGCCGCCCTGACTTGCATTATGCATTGACTGAATATGAAAACCAGCTGGTCGAAGCTGACCTTGAACAAATGCAGGACTATTTGTCAGCAATGTCCGCCTTGCAGATTGGCAGCAAGCTAATAAACAAGATCAAAGCTGCCTACATCACTGATGTTGCCTACAGTCATGGACGCGCCCTCAACGGTGTGCGACAAGATGAGACTGATGGTCTCTACTACATGGCAGATAAGGTCTGTATACCCAATGATTCTGAACTGAGAAAACTCATCATTGAGGAGTATCATGTTGGTAATGGACACCCCAACCATACCCGCACTCTTGCCAACATACTGCGTATGTTTTGGTGGCCACGCATGAATACCACAGTCAAGCATTACTGCAAACACTGTGATACTTGCGTTAGAATCACAGCAGCTACCACCAAGCCTCATGGTTCTTTATTTCCCTTGCCAAAGGCAACCAAGCCTTGGGAGATAATCTCAATGGATTTTATAACCAACTTACCTGAGGTGGATGGCTATGATGCTATTGCTACGTTTGTTGATACATTCACCAAACAGTCACATTTTGTGCCATGCAATATTAAGATTGATGCGACACAGCTGGCCAGATTATATTTGGACAATATTTACAGACACCATGGTCTCAGCAGATGTATCATCTCTGACAGAGATCCCATGTTCACTTCAGTGTTCTGGAAATCATTGTTTACAGCTCTACAAACTAAGCTAAATATTTCCAGCGCTTATCACCCGCAAACTGACGGTCAAACTGAACGCACCCACAGAACTATTGAGCAAATATTACGTGCGTTTGTTCACAAGCAACATGACTCTTGGTTAAGTCATTTGGCTCTTGCTGAATTTTCTTACAACAATTCAGTCCATTCAGCAACACATTATGCCCCTTTTGAGGCAATTTATGGCATGATGCCACTGACACCACCTGATCTGATTGGTACTGCCAACCAAGATGCACGCAACACAGTTGCAAATATTCAAGATATTCACATGTTGATTACTGAGCAACTGAAGCTTGCTGATGAATATCAAAAGGTCTATGCCGACCGCAAAACCATCCCTGTTGAGTTCGCAGAAGGAGACAAAGTCTGGCTCTCAACGGAGCACTTGCTCATACGCAACCAACCGGCGCGCAAGTTCCGGCAGCGCTACATCGGCCCCTACCCAGTCACAGCCAAGATCTCCAGCCAGGCGTATCGTCTGCGCCTGCCACCAACGTTCGACTGCCACAATGTGTTTCACATCAGTCGACTGCGCCAGTGCGTCAACTCAGATGCACAGCCCGATACAATACCGTCCAGTGTGGAGCCCCCTGTCGACGAGTTCGTCGTTGAACGCGTGCTCGATTTCTCTATCGAGCACCGCGAGGATCTGTTCAAGCGAGGACTCTGCCTCGTCTTTCTGGTGCGTTGGCTGAACTACGACTCAAGTCATGACAGCTGGGAGCCATACAGCGCGCTGCGACGTGTCGAGGCGCTACACGATTTCGCGAGGACGAGCCGACATCTGCAAGACACGCTACGCTCAAAGGAATACGCCAACCTGCGAGCGCGCCACCCGTCGCGTTTTCCAGAGTCCATCCCGGAGCGTTGACACGTACTGTTGCTGAGACACTGCTATATCACGCTTCCACCGCCAACCGACATCTGCGCCAGGCCTTCGGCGACGCGAACAGACACTTACCAGTTCGTCATTTATCAGAGGGGTGGGAATGTTATTAGGGTTGCGCCTAGCGACTACCCTAATACCACCATAAACCAGTGACGCCGAGATTATGGCCAAGTATTCAGCACGCGCATGTACTGCCGTACTGATATTTCAGCACGCGTATTATTTACTGGTACTTCCACAACCAGACGCCAGTAATATTCCTTGTAACATACAGTACGCGCTACAACTCCTTAATCATCATGATACTACCCGTAGCTGCCTGTCCGCGGTGCCGAGTCGGACCGCTATAGGATAAATATCGAATGCCACCAGCAACTTGTAAGAGATTACATTCAGCAACCAACTCAATTCGCCAAACGCTACGAGTAAGAGCCCTGTTTCACTAAGTACTGCCACGAGTACTTACACTTGTGGTGCAGCGCTCAAACTTGCGGTAGTGCTCAGTGCGTTGCGAGCAAATGTCAAATCAATTACAAATACCGCTAAAATTTACGCGAGCAGGGCTACTATTCCCTTAGTGGCAGCACGGTCGTCCGGAGTCGTTTAGGCATTTTTCGAGTTTTTAGAAACAACATAGGTTGAAATCTTACGTCTGTGACAGCGTGTGGTCAACACATTGGCGTGAAACTTTAAGCCAAGTGGATCTCAAAACATGATACACAGTAGCGGCGTGACAGTGTGTTGATGCGTGTGCTCGTGCACATATACCATTCATACTTGGCGCATGCTGCTGCCCCCTTGGAGCGATGCCCACGGGTGCCATGCCGGATCCATCTTGCTTTCACAACATCATTTATAGAATTCTTATAAATTCCACCAACATCGACGCAGTAAGGCGCACGCCAACATTGCCGTGCCGCCACAAACTCACTGTGACGCGCTACCTATGGGCATGCGGCCATTCACTACCATAGAAAAAATTGCCCTACGGCAAGGGGGCCGCGAGAACTCGCCTCTCCCGCCGCTTGTGCATGCAACGGTCACAGCAGCATTTTGTCCATAAACCATAAACCAACGATATATCGATATGTAGGGCTTGGTCCATACATGAATGACCTACGGGCATGGCGGATAGTTATCATACCAAGACTGATGAGGCATGAGTACGGGGACAATTCTGCCAAATGCCTAATATCTGTATGTAACGGGTGGCGCATTTTTTGGTTTGAAGCGCTTGCGCTAGAATGCTGAGAGCAACGGCTACCGCGTGGCAATATCGGCTGTATCGCGCTCGCGCGGCATTCGCCCTAAGCCCTCGACCCTGAGTATTGAATAGGCGTGCACATGCGCACGGTCTCAGTGTACTAGCCACGCATGGGCATGTCAACCGAATTCGCAAACCCCGCACTTATGTGGACAGGTGTATATACGGGCCCCGCGCTCAGTTATTTATTCGCGTGCGCCACCAATAACTCTTATGTCGATATATAATGCCAACAGATTATGTCCACGACATTCAGTACTTAATATATGTCGAGTTTTGTTGTTGCCATTATGGTGGGCGGGGTTTTTTCGCCCCCAGGACAGGACGGGGTAGTGGGCGCGCACCGTGATATGAGACCAGCGACTATGTTGGTTCACTTTGCTTTCATGGGACAAGTACCGTTCGCTGAAAGTGTTTCAGCAGCATATGTAGCGGGCGCGAAGACGACTACTACTGGTATCTTTATATATATTCAATAATACTTATTGAATGTCGATGGATCTCCAGGTTGTTCTACCTATGCGCTGGCGCGACGACTGGTGTTGTTGGCAGCAACGCGAATAAAATGGCAAACCCTTGATGCAGTAGCCCCAAAAAGCTATATGTGCGGAGATCCGAGCATTGGTGTAGTCGGAGCTTTTACTAGCAGGCGAGCCCGTGGTAATATAGTGCTTCGTCACCATCCGCACTGTAGTGCTGGAGTGCTCGCGTGATAGTTATGCGCATACTGTCATGGACGAGTAATTATCGTGAATATATTATAAGCGGTTGAATAGTGCGTGTGTATATGAAAATAATCTATAGACATGTAAATATGTGCTGTGCTGCTCTTCGTGTTGCGGCGCATGGGCGGCGGGTAGAATATGATGAACGCTGATTATTGCATCATTTGACTGCTGCATCCTGTTGGAAACTCGTTGCCTACTGCTTCCGCACTACCGCTGCGCATCATCACGATTGCGTCTGGCTGTATGCATTGCGGGCACGGCGCCGCCGGAGAAAGAACAAACTAATGCCGCCCATTATTATTCATCTCAATTACTACTACGGCAGAAGTACAGCACGAATCACGAGCGAACATATATGTTGGTGTGTCACTTTTCATGTGCGTATACACGATGCGAAGACTGCTGTTTGATGGCTGGGGCTCAAACGAATAAATTACCCAAAAACTCAATGATATCATATACATGAGCCCCAGTAATTAATAGACAATATGCAGTCTTCACATCGTGAAAAAGCACGTGTACAGTAGGTAGTTGTAGAACGCTGCATGTTGCCGCCAACGAGTTGCCGCCATGTATAAAAGCAAACTGGTAATATTAAAGCCAAATCATTGGCAATTGGTTGCCATCACTACGCAGAACTGCGTCCAAACAATCTTTGCGGCCGGAATAAGCACGCTTGTGAAGTGACGACTCATCGCATTATGGCCGCTTCACCACGCGCTCTGCCAACAACGAGGCGGATGCAACAGCAGATCTCCCGAGGGATACCTGGAAAGGAGAGCAACTACTTTTCGCTGATTCATTGTTGCCTGTCTCTCATTTTTCGGACGCGAAATCTAATGACCGCCCTGCTGCAGCGGCTCACGGATACCGGGGTTCACATGGATGCTCAGCAGGGGGGTTCTCAGCACAACTGCACCCACTAAGAGGTCCAATAATTCATTTGTTGAAACGCCGCGCCGCGCAGAGCTCTGAACGGGCAACATTTATGGTTTTGCATCGCAAATAACATGCAGCAGGCTGTGCATGTCACACGCAGCCGACAAGCTAGCCGCAGACCCCAATCCTCACACCGTGTAGAGCTGCCAAGCAGCATACGCGGGTGATCGGTAGTATCCGGGCGGCGGCAGCCATCGTCGACACAAATAAAATGCCCCGCGTTTCGCGCGTACGCGGGCCAGTTTGCGCTCGCTGAGGGACGAGCAGATCGTGGTGCCTGCTCCATGGCCACGGCTGCCAGGGGGCTTGACATTGCCGTGATGATTGATGCCCTTAGCCACCTGCATCTTGTGTACATGGCACCCCGCTTCTCCCCATATAAACAACCCTAATCCTGGCGGTCTTGTAGCCCGTGTTGCGCAGTCTCGATGCCAGGGCCAGGCCAAGGGCGGCCACTCACCCACAGCCGGATGCCACAGCCATGCGATGCCGTGCATGAGGCACTCAATGCCCCCCCCCCCCCCCCCCCCCCCGGGACGGCGCAGTCAGGCGAAGCGATCTCTGGTACAGGGCGCAGTCATCAGCAGGCCAGCCTATTCACAGCAGGACTCTGCAAACCGAGCCGCAGGGTTTCGCCACCCTCTAAAATCTTGAAACCCTCAGCGCATCATGCCGGATTTCTTTCCTCCTTCCTCCTCGCCCTGGAGTTCCACTGAACCGCAGTGCATCGAGGCTGGGGGCGACATGGAGGGGTGACTAGGGTGTTGGCCATAGGGTTCTAGGTCACGCAAAGAGGGGGCGCATGTCGGACGATGGCGTGGCAAGAACCTAGTGGGACAGGGGGAGCCGTAGTGGGCTATCGCTACCCAGGCAGCGCCGGCCATGCCTGCTAGCCGTTGGCGTCCATGACGATGGCGACCACGGCGAGCTCGTCGTCCGCGTAGTGCGGCACCAGCACGATGTGCATCGTCGGCAGGCGGCACAGCAGCGCCACGCGGTCCACGAGCATGATGTTGAGGTCCAGCCGCTGCTGCTCCTGCACCCCCTCCAGCTGCATCACAAACGGCACCACGCCCACGCGGCCCGGGTCGATCGAGTCGCGCGGCGTGTAGCCGTGGATGACCAGCACACCGGGCAGCTGCTTGGCCAGGCGCGGCGGCAGGTGCGCGCGCACTCCAAAAATGGGCGTGGGGTCGCCGCCCTTGGGGGGCGCGGGGGTGCAGACCTTGGCGAGCCAGAGCTTGGTGTCGCGCGAGGAGGAGGGCTCTAGGTTGGCGCGCAGCCCCACGCCGCCGCCGGTCAGCGCTGGGTGCCGCGCAATGGGCTCCCCGCCCGCGCCTCCGCCCCCGCCCCCGCTCCCCCGCGCTGCCTGGCCACCCTCCGGCTCCTCTTCCGCCCAGCGCCGCGGTGAGATCCCCGCCGGAGTGCCGCCGTCCGCGCCAAAGGGGCCGCCCCGCCGGGCGGCGGCCGCGGCGTAGGGGGAGAGGCGGCGCGTCGCGGCCAAGGCGCCGGCGCCGGCGCCGGTCCCGGCCGAGGCCGCCGCGGCCTGGAGCGCGCTGCGGAAGTGCATCCACTCCGCGTCCTCCACGGCGCCCCGGCCGCGCTCCGACCCGCCCTCCGGGCGCCCCTCCAGGCGCGGGCGCAGCAGCTCCGAGTAGTGCCCGCGCCGGCCGCCCGGGGGCTCCAGGCCAGGGAAGACGGCGCTGGAGGCGGGGCCACGCGCGCAGGCGGGGGTGGGGGAGGGGGCGGGGGCAGGGGCTGGGGCGGGGGGGGCCATGGGGCTGCGGTCGCCACGGATGGAACTCCGCTTGGCGCTGCCCAGCAGCTCCTCCTCGCTGACGAGCAGGCTGCGCAGGCGCCCGCTGCCTGGGCCCCCCAGGCCCGCCGCGTCCAGCTGCGGCATGTCCCCACCCCGCCGCGGCACTTGCTCCACCTGCTCCCGGAGCAGCCGCTTCTTCCGGGGCAATGCCACCTGCGCCTCGCGGGCTGCTCCGGCCGCGCCGCCGAGGGGGAGGCCGCTCCCGCCGACAACCGGGGGCGGCTGCGCGCGGCTGTGCTTGGTGGCAGTCTCCTGCGGGCGGGTCTCCGGGAGCGGGACGCCGCACTCCACCGGGCGGGTGCCATCCCCGACGCGCGATGCGTAGAACCTGCGCCGAGGAGGGCAGAGGCAGGAGGGAGATGGGGGGAAGGAGGGCCTCAGCGTCCGCCACACCACCATCCCCACACACTGCCAATGCAGCAGTACCAGGGGGGTGTGTGATTAGCTGCAGGGACATTGCTCAAGCACTGTACGCGGCGCAACTCCACAGCTTGCAGCACGGGAATGAACACATATCGCTGCATCGCATCAATGACGCATCGGTATCGCGGATCGCAGAAAGGATGATGTACGGGATACAAGCCTCTGATTTCCCGGAAGGGGGGGGGGGGGGGGGGGGGGGTAGACGGCTAGTGAACGCTCCATGGACAGAGTCGCGGTGCCAGCTGGTTCCTGGGCCGCAGCTGTATGGGCTCGATGTCATGCCAGCCAATCAGGTGCACGCAGAGGTGGGGTGGAGGCAGGGGCGTGCGGGCTCAGAGGGATTATGAATGGCCGCACCATTCCTCCTCCTTGTCGCCCTTGGTGTGGCACTTGCGGTCCGGGAAGATCGCGCGCTTGTCGCCGCAGTGGAAGGTGGCCGCCTGCCGCAGGCGCGCGCGCGTAAGGCGCTGGGCGCCGCAGCTGCTGCAAGCCGCGAAATTTACGCACGTCTCTTCCATCACCGCCTGCGCCTGCCTGCAGGACATGGCAGACAGACACAGACAGCATCAGCCCCCTGGGAGGCCAGCCAGGAGGAGGGGGAATTGCCTCTTTTCGGAAGGGGGGGTGGGGGGGGGGGGGGGGGGGGTGGGGGGGGGGGGGGGTGCAGACTGAGGCAGGGAGCGGTACCGCCGAGCCTGGACGTAGGTGCGGATGGAGATGATGTCCATGATGTTCTGCAGCTTCTCCGGGATCTACAGCACCCGGATGGAAAGGGCGGCCGGCGGGGGAGGGGGGGGGAGGGGGGGGAGTCCAAGATCAAGGAGAGGCAAGCCGGAAGGTCGGGGACAGGGGGGGCGGGGGGGGGGGGGGGGGGGGGGGGGGGGAGGTAAACGGATGGTCAGTTACATGGGCGAGGGGGGTTAGCGCACGTTGTTCCGGCAGGCGACCTCGTCCCCGTGGGCCGCATAGATGGCGGAGGAGATAAGCTCCCGCAGCTCGCGGCTGTTGCCCGCGACGTGTTTGTCGTCCAGCTGCGCAAGAACGCGCTTCCAGTAGCTCGGGTCCAGCGACTCGGGGCTGCCGCTGGTGACCTGCGCGACGGGGCTGCGGCTGCGCGACCGCGCGGGCCGAGGCGCCTTCCCCTTCGCGGCGTCCTCGCTGCTTGGCCCCTCTCGGGACACCCGCGCCTGCGCCGCCCGTCTATCCGACTCCGGATCGGATGGCGATCCTCCATAGGGCCTGCTTCCCCTAGGCGGGGACTGCTTGCCGTGCGAAAAGTTGGAGGGTTCGTCCCGGGGCTTGACGCCATGCACAGGGCGAACGGGTGCGGCGCGCGCCACCGGCTGCGGGGCAGGGGTGGGTTCCGCCTCGCCATCGCCCGAGTCGCCCTCCACCGAGTTGCCATCGCCCTCGTCGTCTAGGTCTGCAGTGGCTTCGCTTTGAGCTGGGCTGTCCTGGGTCGCAGCGGAGTTTCCGCCGGTTCCGGGCGGGGAGCCGGCTGGGGGGCGGGCAACCCAGGCGCGGGCCACCGCCGCCCGTGGGGACTCCATTACTCGAGTATCCGCCCCGCCTGACTCCACATCCAGCGGCGCTCCCCGGCCTTTCTGCTCGGCTCTGGTCGCCGCAGCTGGAAGATTCAACTCCTCCTCCTTCATCTCAACCCGGGCGAAGTAATTCAGAGGCACGACACGACAAGCGTGCTCGGACGCGGTTGCGCCTTAGTCCTCGGCGGTTTTTCGGCGCCGCCCTGCATGTGAATTACTTGGCGCTTCGCGCGCATCGTACGGGTGGTGGCCCTCGCGCCCTGCTGACGTTGGCTGGCGGCCTGGCGCGCCGGCGCGGATTCGCCGCGGACCTTTTACCTACGGAGCCGGGGCGGGGCGGGCGGGCTCCGCAGAAATGCAATTTAGCAGTACGTAAATCCGCCCCCCAGTCTACATTTGCTATATATTTACTAGTCTACATTTACTGCCTCGCTCCAGTCAAGCACAAACTACTGTCGCCCTCGTCGCCACGACGGTCTGTAATAATTTGTACTAAGTACTCTTAGGTTCGGCTCGGACACAGTCTGCGTTAACTAGTTTGTCGTCACCCTCGCCGGAGTCGCCGGTGGAAGCGCCTCTGTCCGCGGCCTCGCGGCCGTGTCATGCTGGCGGTACGGTGGTAGGCATTGGGAATTTCTTGAAAACTGAAAAACCGGAAATTTCCGAAAAAAATCTGGAATTTCCAGCGATCCCCCGGGGAGGACATGGACATACCACCGCAACAGTGTAAATTACTGTTCTGCTGACGTTTATATGTACTCATTTACACCAAGGGGGCACAACCACAATGTGTTGTAGTGCAGATGCATTCGCAAGGTCGATTCATAGCATTGTAATCCAACATTGATCGATTACAATCAGTAAATAACATAACCACAATATCTACCTAAAGCGAAATTGTAGGTGGCAATGATGGCTGCGCCACACCAGCACTCCCACTCTGCTCGCATTGATGTTGTGTAGTAGCATTTATACCAGCGGCATCACAACCAGCAATGAACCAATTTATCATGCTATATATGGTGTTGAGCAGCAACTAATTGATGGAGCATATTTTGTTGGAACACATTTTGTTGTTATTGGGCAGCAACATGTTGAAACAATCGCGATGCTCCTGCGACGCCTTGCAGAAGCTGATGCACCGCGCTGCCAGCGTGTTGCCGCACGGCAAGCATTTGTTGGAGGCAATGTACATGCATGGTGAAACAATATGGTACGGGTGCTCAAATTGCTCATCACGGGACGCTCTGGGCCCGCCATGTCGCCCACAGCACGAGCCCCGGTGTTTCAGACATGGAATCTGAAATTGATTGCAATGGAATTTCCAGAAAAGTGGAATTTCCAGCAATTTGCTGGAAATCCCATCGAGCCATGGTTGGATTTCCCGCAAAATCCCACCTCCGTGGCGGTACCTGTCCTAGCACTCTTGAGTTAGGTACACGGTGTGACGCCTACGCGCCATCGCGAGATCCATGCGCCTTCCAGCTGCGTCGCCTTATTATATGCCGGCGGGAGCCAGTAAGCTGGATGTCCGAACTAACGTACGACGCTGCCACGTCCGTGCGTGAGGCCCCCCTGCGGTGCACTGCCTTCGGTGCGGGCCGGCCATGGTTCGGAGCGTAAAAGGTTAGAACTCATGCGCAAGCGCGGGCGGGGGGGGAGGGGGGGGGTCCGGTCAGATAACAACGACATCAGCAAACATTATAAAAAGGACGACCGCTCGACTACGAGGATTATGCAGTAAATGATGAGCGCAACATGCAGCCGACAAAATATGCGGACAATTTGCTTGAGACGACTTTTCGATATAGCTCTGAGTTCCATTAAATTGCCGATTTACCGGTATTTTTACAGGGTGTGGCCGCGTGCTTGTAGCAGCCCCGCCCCAGCTCCGTTGATAATTACGCCCCCTACGGTATCTATAAGGCCGCGTATATGTATCGATATTAGCGGTTTTACTGAAGTGATAGGGTGAAGAATTAGTATGAGCAATAACAGCGGCTTCGTTCTAAATGTGCGCCACGTCGCGCATTGCTGGACTAGTCAGCTATGTTTTAAGTTGCGTTTGATTTTTTTCAAAAAATCGCGCATGCGCGTTTTCATGGTCCAGAGCCGAAATTGGCATAAAGGTTTATTGAAAGCGGGGAGGGAAAATCGGAGTCACGGGGGGGGGGGCACTATGGGTGTAACACATCATCGAAACTGGAAGACGGCGGGCTCAATTGTTACGGATGCTTTTATGTCTACTCGTGGTGCACACGAACGGGCGTAGCGACCGGTGAACTACTAACCCGTACCACTTAGCAGCACATACAACCGGAAAAGCGGTTAGGAAAGGAGGAAACCCCATAAAATAGTTTAGATCATTTCAAGTTGAGTCTGGTTTTGCCAGTGAAGAGCGAACGAAGAGAGCGGCATATTGAGCAGCCAGGTCATGACGGGGCACCGGGAAAGGTACTGGTGCGGAGTCTTATTGAACTTGGAAGTGACGAAGGGGCGCGATGTGGTCAAAGAAGAACCACGCGCCGGGCGAGGGAGGACGTTGGGGGTCGATGTAGTCCAGATCGACGTCGGAGTTAGTGGGCCACTAGCCTTGGTGGCGGATGAGGGACAGCGGGACTCCGATGGCGATAGCAGCACAGGTTGCACCCTTGCAAAGGGTAGTGTGAGATGTCACTGAAGTGCCAGCGAGAGGGGCAGCACCGACGACGAGACGAACCGCCGTAGATATGACCTAGTTCAACATTGTAGCGGAAGTCCACGACTTGGATTGCTCGCTCGTTCGGGGTGACCGCCCTGAAGTAAGTCTCGGCCAAGGCAACAAGGACCATGGGGTAGGCTGGATGTTGTCAATGAAGTGTTGCGGGATATACGTACGGGCGACACGGGGGTGCTCCGACACTGGAAGGAGGAGATCGTCAGAGCCGTGCCGGCCGGCATTGCCCTACTTCTCACGATACATATGCAGGGTGATGTTGTAGGAGTCGACATTGATGCCCCTCCCCCCTCTCTCGGCAGAACACCCATGTAAGTCCCATGGCAAAAAACATGAAGCTGACACCCACGGCCAAGAGCCCGGAGGGTGAGGGAGTTGGATGAGAGGAGGTCGAGGGTGCGCTGCCCCGGCTCGTCCGAGCCGAACGCTTCATGTAGACGGGCCCGGAGTGAAACCGCCCATGTGGCGAGAGCCACGAGCTCGTTAATCGCGTAAATGCGGCGTTTGACCGATGGATTAACAAGAGGCCGCCATGCCGGGTCATTCCGGTAAAGTAATCGGCCGCAGCGGTCAAGTTGTCGGTAGTTCAACGGTAGTTGCTGGACGGATTAGATATGGGCACCAGTACAGATTGTGGGGCAACGTTCGGGCAATATTTGCGGGGCAATGTTCAGGTAGCTAGGCGGGCCGCCCCGCACGCTTGTTGTCGCGCTCGTAGCGCATGTCTCGCGCGTAACGTACACGCGCAAATAATGATGGTCGTTGCGAACCAGTTGTAACCCGTAGAGTGACAACCGACGGACGCAACAGTGATGAAATTGAAATTGAAATTGATTACAACGTGCTAGCATGCTGCTCTCCACCGCTCAGACTGTGCTGTTCTTACGGCATGCCATCTCTTAACCATAGTAGGGAACACATATAGTGTAATTACAACTGAATCCCTCGGCTGTTGTTTTTCGTTTCCAAGCCCCGCCTCCTTCCATCACGTGATCATTGGATGTGTTATTTTCCGGATAACTACTACGGGTAGTCGCAAGTAGAGCGACTACCGCTAATCGGCAGTACGGGGACTACGAATGCCCTTCCTTTAGGTACATCTGTAATGCACCGGCACCGCGCATTTTTTTGTTGTCGTGATGCGTCTGGGCTCCACCTGCCACCATCGCTGAAAATATCACCCCGCAGGACGCGCGGCGTTGATTGTCCCACCGCGCCGGTTGCCGCTACCCGGCGGCGCCAACATGCGCTATTATTTGAAAGCCCCCCGTATGGCTCCCCGGTCGTCGCTAGATCCAATAAAGACCCGCCACAACCGACCCCCCCCCCCCCCTCTGCTCAGCCCCCTGCCGCACCCAATCGGGCACGGGTCCTAAGGGTTACCCGCGCCCACCACGTGGAGTTGGAGGTGATACCGCCGGGCCGGCCGCACCCATGATCCTCCGCACATGGTGAGCCGCTGCCTGGCGGCAAGCGCCCCGTGGAGTGACATCTGACGGACGCGGCGATGGAATAGCACGGAGACGGGTTGTTGAACCGTCATGTGCATGTGTGCGGATATGGTTGAGCCGCACGTGGCTGATGTAAGAAGCGCCGCACTGATGAAGGTCTAAATGAAGTTTGTAGGGTAGAGGGGTCCGGTTCGGACACGGGGCGCTCTCCCCGTCGTTGAGCTGCAAGGGTTCGCTGCAACGGTCACCGAAAGGTAGTGACCTCGTAAAGCGCTGGCAACTCCGATAGACGAAGGCGCTCCTCGCCGTCATTCGTGCTCACCTTCGCGGCCACGCCCTCGACCGCCACGCACCGCGTCCACGTCCACGCCCGCGACCTGCGAGCTTCGCCGCCACTCGAGCAGCGGCGGTAGCCTTACCTTTGCACTGCTCGCGACTGTCGCCTCGAAGACCCGAGGCGCGTACTCGCACTCCGCCGAAAACTGCCGAGCCCAAGTGCTCTGCTGCGGGCTGGAAATGCTGAGCCCGCAGTACGTCCAGCACCTCCCGATCACCGCCGTGCACATGTTTAGCCTTCGAAGGAAGGCTAGACGAAAGCGAAACGCCTTGTCGATGGCCTCGGCGTGGTTCCGGGCGCGCGCGAGGTAATGAGGGGTTAAATCCTTATCAACAAAGGGAACGTAGGGCAAGCAACAATTTGTCGCGAGCCACGAATATGACAGCGGCTGTGTGAGCCCCAATACACGCCATCCAAATGTAGTCCTCATGGGCCGGCAAACTCTGGTCATCCTGCTTGAGGTAGTCGTTCATCAGGGCGGCACGCAAATAAGTAGGGAAAAGCCCCAGCAGGCACTCCGTTGACCAGTCGAGCGTCCTCGTAACCATGCTCTGCTCGTTGCAGTAGCTTTAGCGCCGCGAGGTAGTCGTCCTCGTCACTTGCGGATTTTATCTGACATTGCTGCTATTGGCTAGCTCTAGCATGTCGGGGCGCACTGATGGGCCCTCGCTAAAACCTGTCGGTTGTCTTGCGACGCGCTACCCGGAACCGGAGCCATGTGCTCCGTCTCCATCGACACCACGTTCACGAGCCATCAATTGTGCCAGCATGTCGACCGGGCATGCATGTCTTCTTGCAACGATTCGAGCGTCGGCCCGGCGACGGGATCTTCTTCATTTGGCGTGATGATGTACGGACGTACGGATGAGAATTACACACTACACGGATGGTGAGCCGGGCGTGGTCTTGAAAAAACGACCTCTGATCTTGCCCGCAACATGTTACGAGACAGCTAATCGCTGTGTGTAACACAACGAAACTGGAAGATGGTAGGCTCAGCTGTTACGGCTGCTTTTCTGTCTACCCGTGCTTCACACAAACGGGCGCGGCGACGGGTGAACTAGTAACCCGTACCACTTAGCAACAAATGTTGCCCGAAAAAGGCGGTTAGGAAAGAATGAAACCCCTATGTAAACTAGTTTAGATCATAGTACTCCCCGCGATTACGAAGCGAATTGTGACCACAGTCCCCCTCGTACGTCATGCCCTTTACGTATTTGTCCGTATCGCCACGTCGGCACCCGCAGCGCCGACCGCCGAGTGGTACCGTACGTGGCCCATCCACCATTTTTATGATATTAGTAACTTAGAATATTCATCAACGGGTTGAGATGTGAGATGCGGCGGAGGGAGGGGGCTGCTTGTTACGCTCGTGACTCCGCTCAACGCTCGTTCGAATCCTGCGAGGCCCCTCATCGGGGGAAACATGACCGAGTAGGGTGGTATGGGGGCCGATGCAAAATATTTTAGGTTCTCCTACAAACCTTAGTACAGTGGCTTACCGCGCGACCCCCCTCCCGATAAAAAAAGGTGCGGGCGGATTTTCCCCGCGTACGGGTCCCGCTAGGCGCAGACCAATAGCAGAATATGGGAGTGTATTGATGGCCAGCCCTACCACATACCCTGGACGATGCCCTAGCATGCGACCATATGGACCCACCCGCTGACTCGGGGCTGCACCCCTGTACAGTACGGGCTAAAGCCCGGCTCTACCAAGGACGCATTGCATGCGGGCAGTAGTAGCTGTAGGTGAGGTGGTTTTGGAGCAAGCCTTAATTCCATTATTGGCCGTTATGCGGGAACTGGTCACTTGTTTGCATGCCGACTGCGGGGAGAGCGCGCCTTTGTGCATGTGTTCCATGATGGTAGAGCTAAGTTGTGGGGTGCAACCGTACACATACATAGAACGCATATACATGCATGCTATATAAAAATTCGTGCCCTCTTGACATTGGGTTATTATCAAATTCATTACTAACTATGAACAATGACACGCACCGCATGGCTTTACAACGAGTGCACAACAAACGCCGCTTAGGCCTGCCCCCACGCATGATGTCATGCTCACGAGTGGTACGTGGACGGGCGCGGCCGGAAACGAAGGCGAGGGCTGATAATGGTCCAATCTACAATTGATGCTTGACAAGGGGGCAGGACTTTTGTGGACATGTGTACATCGTTATTTGTTACCAAGACCCGTGGTAGTCCGCGGCGATATAGCGACTAATCCGCCTATATATAGCGACTAATCCTTATCAGTGGCTGCATAATAACCACAAAAGTTTCAGCCTCCCGGGCATCGACGCTAGTGCGATCACTTGGCTGACCCCATCACGCACCCGCACCCGTCGGACCGCGTTCAGATAGAGGACGTCGACGATATGTCGTGGTGGCTATAGCGCTGTCGCGGCCGACTGTAGTGGTGAAGTCGGTCGGATGTGCAAGCAATACAAAGCACGCCGTGGCTGCCCGCCTTGGCTGATGCCGGTAACTTTCGCCACCCCACGCACGCGGCCATGCCCCACCGGGGCACCCCCTTCCCTTGATAAATATAATCATATGTACTGCAAAACTGAAGAACGCTGACCATCTGTAGACGGTGGCGACCGATCGCATAATATACTGTGATTGGGCGACACTAGTTGTCGATGGGCGCCGGCCGACGCCTCCTAGCGTGGCACCAACACCCTCGGGTGCTGGGCCCATGAATCCATTATATCACCTCGGACGGACCCCGACTGGTATGTCGCTCGCGCCGGAGCTGCTAGACTGTAGCACCACTGCCGTATATCGCTCCCCGGAAGTCCACCGGCACGCCCGACTGGCTGAAGTCAAGCGTATACACGGGTCGGGCGGTTACTGGGCGCGATCCGTGTTGGATTGTGCCCGGCGGCGGCTCGAGTCTGCTCTCTCGTCGTCTCGTAGCCAACACCGGTCCAGCAATGCCTCTATACGCTGCATCGCCTGGGTATTAGAATAACCTTGCAACGCCTCTATGACGGCCGTTTGGCCAGCGATCCAGTCACGGAAAGCCTGCTTGGGTATTAGAATTTCCAACACTGTTGGATCGCTGTCTGTTGACACTGCCATCAAAATACCCGGCCGACCACCAAGTGTCCGTTATACCCGTACGTTATGGCGTCGGCCCATTCGAGTAATGAGAGTTGGGGCAAGCCCCATCCCGCGGATGGAGTAAAGCATTTCGGGAGTGCGATGAATGTGCAACTAAAAGGCAATGTGATGAGGGAGGGCCCGACACCATAACTAGAAAAATTCCCCATTCTCAGTAAAATCCAGGGCGCCGTGATAAAGGGAGGGAGGGACCCCGCCCAAATAAAGGCAGTGAGTTTTAAAGTCCTCATGTGTTGACGCGATAGGCCGACGACAAATAAAATCCCTTAACTCCGGAACTAACAACCCCAAATTATGACGGTAGGTGTTACCCCCCACCGCGGCATTCCACCAACATATGTTCATTAGTCTCAGATTCACTTCCGCCAGATGCAGGGCAGTGTTCAAGGAACCGCTCAGGCATGGCATGTATCCGGGCCAATCGGCGCGGGCATTGGGAAATACTCGGGTGCGTAATTGTATCATGATGTGCAGCCCGGCCGCAACACCCGCACCTAGGGCTTAGGGCTTAGGTTGCCCTTCATTTGTTGACATGCATGCCCTACTCGATGAGTGATGCAAGTACTGTAGTGATCAATAATTGTTAAATAGTCGAAGACAGTCCTAGATGATTCCGTGATTGTACCGTGCGATATTTCTTTGAATTCGAAGTAGCGCGAGTCTGCGCGGGCTGCTGCTGGCCGGTTGCTTTGTTCGCCGCCCAGGCCAGCCGCAGCAGGAAATTCAACTTCAAAATATTTGTCGTCTGCTGATGCCGCCGGTGTCATGAGTTGGCCGAGCCGAGGAAGCATATAGCGCGCTGACTGCGCTGCGCTGCGCCACCTCCTGAGCGTGGGCGCCTGCGCCAGCAACCAGGAAACTGGGCGGCTGCTGGCGCGACGGACTATACGCCGTCTCATCTATTACAGTTCTGCCGTGGCCCTCTCGCGCTGTGGCACTTGCCCGGGACAAAGCGAGTTGCGGTTGGGTTGGCTAACGTGCTGCGACTGCGCGACCTGCACCGCCCGTCAGCGCGTCCGCGAGCAGGCGGCTGCGGTCAGCGCCATCAACCCGTCCGAGAAAACAAGACAACAGCTGGCCGGTGGGAATCTGCCGCGTGGTGAGCGTGGCGGCGCCCTGTGGGTAGAGGTAGGAGCCGGGTAAGCAAGGGCGTTGCGGCCACCTTGCAGGCGCTGGTAGGTTGCGAGGCTGCCCGCCCCGGGCTCTCTGGTGAGCTATCCTCGAGACAACCCCCCCCCCCCCCCCCCCCCCCCCGCCCCCTCTGGCCCGCCATTTCTATGGCAAGCACCCTTGTGCGGGCGGGAACGCGCTACATACCCTCCGACGTGCCCGTGACCACCTCGCTCGAATAGCCTGAAAGTGGATTCACTGCGACGGAACCGTGTCGGCGGCAGCGGACGCAAGCGCCGCCTCGGGCCTGCAGCGCCGGGCTCTCGGCCCGTTGGCGCTCTCCTCGTCCCTCCCAGCTTGCCCGTCGCGGGACAGCGCCCACTCGCAGCGCGTCGACCACCCGAGCAGGGACGAGCAACGACGTAGACGCTCGAATCCCCTACTCGTACAAATTAGCTGCGACGAGTGAGAGGCGTGCGCCTGTCCCTCACTGCCCACAACCTTTCGCCGCCCGCCAGCCCATACGCGCAACCTGGCGGAATAGCGAAACTTTCGCGGTTATCTCACGGCCTGGGAGGGGCCCGCTGAGCTGTGCCTCATGTTACGCAGGGGCTGTCTGCACAGGGGTGAGGTAGCGAGGGCGCCATGACGGGTGCAGACGCCTTCAGCTACGCGGACACCGAGGCGCCCGCGGCCCTTGACACCCTCGCCAAGCAACTGCGAGCGCCGCACACCAAGGATGCAGCGGTCCGGCTGCTCAAGGTCCCCCCCCCCCCCCCCCCCCCTTTCTTCGACCCCCACAGGCAGGTTGCAATGCAAGTCACCAGCTGACCTGCCACCCGGGCGGCGGCGCGCTGCACAGGAAGCGGTGCAGATAATCGAGGGTCTGGCGCCCTCCGAAGCCGCAAAGCAGTCGGTGGAGCGTCTGGCAGCTGCGCTATCGGAGGAAGCAGTGCTCCAGCACACCGATCAGGTTCGCCTCATACACCGCCACGACCTGGACGCTGGCAGCTCTGCGCATTCCCTTACAGCAACGGCTCATGCCCCCCCTTCCTTCCCCCGACTCGCCATTACCGCCACCACCACAGGGTGTGCAGATCTATGCGGCAGCATGCTTCGTACACTCCCTCCGCATCACTGCCCCCGAGGCGCCCTACACCGTGGACAGCCTTCAGGTACAGGCGACCCCCCCCCCCCCCCCCCCCCCCCCACCTTTCCCTCCCAAATCCACCACCACCACCTGGTCCTGCTCTCCTCCAGTTGCACCGTCTTTGCCTTGCTACCCTGGATGGGAAATGTGAGGGCGCTGAGTAGGCACGGCATGCTTGCGGGGTCATTCAGGCTCTGTTCAGCAGAGTGCTACGCAGCCTGGGGGCGCTGGCCAAGCCCTCTGCCCCATGCTACCGGCTCTGCCTGTCTGTGCTGCACACCGTCGCCAAGGTGAACAGGGCCTTCCCCCGCCCGCCATCCCCTCACTCTGTACACATGTAGTGCCCGCCAGTCAGGCACAACGCCCGGTGCCGCTGAGCGCCTGCCCCGCTGGCGACAGGTGAGATGCATGCTGCTGCTGTGGGATCTGCCGGACGAATCCCTTGTGGAGAGTCTCTTCCAGACGTTGCTCGGCGGCCTCAAGTGAGCGCCTCCCCCCACTTTCCCAATGCACCCCAACTCCCTTGCCCCATCCCCGCCTGGCCAGCATTCGTGGTGTTATGCTGCTGAGGTGTGTGCCACCTTTGCGCGCCTGCACTCAGCACGAAGAACCAGGAGGACGTCGAGCACCTGGTGTTTGAGGTGACCCTGGCCAGCCGCTTTGGGCCGAGAGTGGGGGGGGGGGGGGGTTGAAAGGGCAATTTTCCTCAGCTGGGTACATGCAGCCTGCCCGGAGCCTCCCTCTGACACCGACGCTGACGCTGCCGGCACTGCCTGCAGACGCTGTCCTACATGATCGAGGAGGCGGACGACATCCCGCAGGGCGTGGTGGACGTGATGTTTGAATGCATGAACGCCACGGAGGGCAGCCCAGCCTGCGCCAGGTGTCCCCCTTTAACCCCCCCCCCCCCCCCCCCCCAAACACACACACGCACACACACGGTGCTGACCGCTGAGGTGCAATCGCACAATGCAAGGCATCGTTTCGCATCATTCATGTCTGTTGCGTGCTCACCGTGCATTCTGATGCGGTCTGCCGATGAGGGACTGCGTGAACTGCAAGGAAGAACTGGCCCGCCTTCCAGTGGCCGAATGTAGCTATAGCGACGTTCACGTCCAGTCGTAAGCGGACCGACTATGGAGGTTCAATTCCGCATTCGTGCAAATGCGCTGGCACACTCACATTCCTGCTTTTGTTGTCGCTTTCTCTTTGCCGGTGTGTCTGGTGGTGGTAGTGGTGGCGGCGGCAGGCCGGGGAGGGGGGGGGGGGATGGAGGGCGAGAGGGGTGCGCAAACTTCAAGTGTTGACTGCAGTACGTGTATTCTCATTCGGCGGGCTACGCACAGCGAGTCGCCCGCTGCCCCCCCCCCCCCCCCCCCCCCCCACCTCCGGCCATCTTTGTCACCACCTCACGCAGCCTTCCATCCTTTGCGGCAGGATTGTGGAGCGGCTTCTGAAGCAGCACGAGAGCGCCCTGGGCATCTATATCCAGAAGAGCCTCTCCAGCATCATTGAGAGCGCGGGCGACCCCTTTGACAGCTATCACAACATCGTGCTGCAGGTGCGGGCTCGTCATGGCGAGGGAAATGCCGGGGGGGGGGGGGGGGCGGGGGGGCACCCGCCACGTCTCGCGACGCTCTCTTGCCTTCAAGCTGCGGGTTGACAGCGCCGCCTGCTGGCCGCCCGCCCGTTCGCAGATCCACCACGCCACGCCAGAGCTGCTCCTGCCGGTGCTGCCCCACCTGTCCTCGCAGCTGGTGAACGAGGACGAGGCGCGGCGCATGGCGGCGGTGCACGTGGCGGGGAAGCTGTTCTCGGAGCCGAGTACGGATGTGGCGGAGGAGCACCCCGAGCTGCTTGCCACCTTCCTGGGCCGCTTCAAGGACCAGCGCGTGGATGTGCGCCTCGCCGCGGTCGGCTACGCCGCAGACGTGGTTGCAGCGTGCGTGTCGGCGCCCCTGAAGGACCAGGTGCGGCGAAAACGCGTCTTTAATCAGGGACGCCACCAGCCTTGGCCTCCACACCATGGGCAATCGTGAACGCATGCTGAGTCACTATAAGGAACCGTTATATAACCCTCAACTTGGGCTTGCATGGACGCCATAACAACATTTGCAACAGTTTTGGTATGGTTTCTTCTACATTTACCAACTTCGTCGGTGGCAGCCAGGAACGTCATGCTATCGATGCTTAAACAGTGGTCGATGGGCATGTTGGACGGGTCCTTGCTCACTGTGTTCTTACTGTCGGGACCCGTAGACACCCACCAAATTGACCCTTTCAGAAGAGATGCTGTACTATGTCCCTTCTCATCCGGGGACGCGGCGGCTCGGTTCACATCATGGTAAATTCGCGAACTGAGACATCATGGGCGAGTGTATCAAACCGGAATGCCGCCCCTCATGCAACGCGGCCACGCATTCACACCCTCCTTCCTGTCCGCCCCCGCTGCCAGGTGTTCTCCGCTGCCTCGTCTAGGCAGAGCGACCCCGACGAGCGCGTGAGGGCCAAAGCCGTCCACGCCGTCTGCACCGCCGGTGCCGCCCAGCTGGCGCTCGTCGGCGCGGACGCGCTGCAGACCTCCACCGCCAGGCTGAACGACGTGAAGCCGCACGTCCGGCGAGAGGCGGGCAGCGCCCTGGCCGCGCTGTTCAAGGCGGCCTGCAGGAAGCTTCACGAGGGTGCGCGCCGCAGAGCACGGCTGCCGTTGCTGCCCACTTGAACCCGTCGTCATGAGCCTCAAATTATTATGAAGCTTGCATACAACCTACAGGAACTTTTGCTATACGGGTGCTGACGCGGGAATGGGAGCACGCTGAATGAGAACCTGCCCTGCCAGTCAGAGACCAAATGTAGACGAAACTATATCGGAATCATATGTTCCTATACGAATGTTCATACACGGATGCCGCCGCACCCATTAGAGCCCAGATTATACACCTCAAATTAGGCTTGCTGTTCGACCTGTTTACAAAATAATCACTGCAGTTCTGCCTTTGTTTCGTCTAGATTCACCCCTCTAGCAGTCAGGTCAGCTCCTTATCCGCTGTGTTCCTAATGCCGCGCCGGCACTCGTGATCTCCGTGCATGCAGACACTGCAAAACTACCATGCATTCACTTATGACTATCTTGTTTGAAGAGGGCAAACCTATGGAATGGAGAAGGTGTCTTATTAGGATCACATAGGAAATGCGGCACAGATGCGCTGGCATTATGCGGCAAACCCCGTTCCTTACATCAACAGGAGCACAGACCGGATTGAACGGGACAGTGCGTTGCCATATACTTACAAATTCCTTATTCTAGCAGCAGACATATCGGCGCCGGCTCGGTGTGAATGAGAACACCGCGAATAGGACCCCGCCCTGCCTGTCAGACGCTGGATACAGACGGTACCACAACGTAACCTTGGCCAAAGATCTCATAAATTACTGGCGGGCCCAATTTGATGCTTATATTACAGGTTCAAACGGCCGCGTCGGCACCTGCACACATGTGTGCATGGGCGCCTGTCTTTAATCGGACTGTGGCGGTCGATGTGCCGATGGTATCTGCATGTATGTGGATACAGTGCGGTGCTGACGGGGGGCCGCACCCTGCTGCCACCCGCGCAGAGACCATCACCGACCTGCCGCTGCACATCCTGCGCATACCGGAGTGCATCCTGTGCCAGTCGGCCGTGGACCCCAAGCCGGAGATGCGCTCCTTCCTGGAGACACTGCTGCAGAGCGGGCTGTTCCCCGCGCGCCTGCCCTCCGCACGGGTCGCCCAGATCTGGGTGCGCAGCCTCCGCCCCCCCCCCCCCCCCCCCCCCCCGAACACACACACACGCACACACACACACTCCACCCCCTCACGGCTGTAGGCTGGCGCGCCCCCGCCCCACCTGACCGCCCCCCGTGCGCCCAGGTGCTGGTGTACGCCCAGAGCGGGGAGCACTACAAGGGCGCACTCAGCGCGGTGCTGAGCAGACGGTTCCGGTTTCAGGTGAGGCGCCACACACCGTAATCACCTCATCGTGCCTGCGGCGATGGTGGTGGTGGAGGTGTTTGGTGGGGAGGGGGGGGGGTGCTCCCCCCTCGCCGCCCTTTCCTCGTCTGTGTTCCCCGCGCTCGATGAGGCCCGACTAGAGAAAACACATCGGATGGCGGAAGTATATCAGGCTACAGCTCATTGTGGACATGGATAGGTGGAGCGCGGGCGCCGACGAGGTCAAACAAACGCTGCGAACGAAAACCTGCCCTGCCTGTCAGGGGGCAGAGATAGACGAAACGCACCGCGGAAGTATCGCCAGTCTTTGTATGCAAGCCCAATGTGAGGCGTACAACAAGGGTTGTTAAAAGTGCGTCGGCACCCGCAGATGCGAACACAGGACATGCTGGGCCATAGCCACAGGAGAGTGGCTACGATTGTCCCTACCGAAACGCCGTGTGTTTGGCCCCGTGACGCCCGGTGACCGCGTGTGCCATGACGGCGCAGGAGCACGTCCTGCACATGCTGCAGCAGCGGCAGGAGAGCCACCAGGGGGTGTCCAGCTCGGCCGGCGGCGGCGTGGAGGCGGGCGTGTCGGCGGTGGCGGCCTACTTCCCGGACAGCGACAAGGCGGCCGACCACCTGACGCGGCTGCTCGAGTCCAAGGACAAGAACGTCTGCAAGGCGCTGGCGCAGATCGCGCAGGTCCCGGACAGCGCTGCGGTGCCCCCCCCCCCCCCCCCCCCCCCGCCCCCTCTCATCTGCTGCCCATTGCTCTCCGGGTTTGCGGCCTATCCAAGCCGCTTGTGCTGACTGTTTTCCCCACCAACAACCAGCGCCGGCATGGTGACGAGAGCCGTGGCTTCAACGAACATGCAATATGCCCTTTAGAGTCGAAACAACACCCGGCGTTAACACACTGAACGGATATTATAAGATAAAAGAGGGTTGTTGCATTTCGCCTGGGGTTTTAGGGTTTTGGCAAGATTTCTTCCTCTGTTCCTCCGGCGCTTGTCAGCATATGCCGGCAATGTGATGTATCAAGGCAGACTGCGAGCTCGCACGTGGATACTGTAGAACACGAACGGTCTGTGGGTATAAAAACGGTTTTCACCCCATCGCAAAGAGGGAAAACTATTAACAAGGGGAATAGAACAGAACTTAGCACGAATACACAACGAATATTACGACACAAAGACTCAAAATAATTAACTGTTGCAATGCCCCGGGGACCGTATTCAATTGACAAGGTGGTTGACGCACTGTGCCGAAGCAGTTCATTAGGTCGGGGCCCGCAGACCGGATGAGACAGTGCGGTGCTTCATGTATGAGGCTTGCTCATCTGCGCCGGTGTGTGTGTGTGTGTGTCTGTGCTGCAGGCCGCGGAGAAGACGGTGCAGGACCTGCTCACCCGCGTCCCCACGCGCGGCGGGCTGCGGGAGTTTGCGCGCGCCCTGGCGCAGCGCCTGCTGCCGGCGCCCCTGCGGCCGGAGCACCTGCGCGTCATGCTGCAGATGGACCTGGACCCGGGCGCAGACCTCCGGACGCCGATGCATCGCACCGCCCTGGAGCTCGCGTGCACGGTGGCAGAGGTACCTCCCCCCCCCCCCCCCCCCCTCCCATTGAAACATTCATCCAAATTGATTCTTTTCAGATAAAACAATCGAAGAAACATTTTTAAGTATTCAATATATTCAATATCAAATATTGACATTGCTTTTTTAATACTCGTTGTTTTGGGACACAACGGTTCTTCCTGGCATCTTCCACTCTACGATATGGCGGCACCCCCTGGCTGTTGGCTGACTTTGAATGGCTGCCTGGCAGGCGGCACCGTCGCTGTTTGACTGGCTCCTGGACGTGGCGGAGGATATGCTGGCCTCGGGGCGCGAGGACCTGCAGCTGTGCGCCTGCCGGCTGCTGGCGCACACCTCCGGGCGCCTGGCGGGGAAGCTGGGCGAGCACGAGCTGCCGCCCGGGGTGCGCCGGCTGCTGAGCGGCTTCTGCCAGGGTAGCTGCGACAAGGCCGCCAAGTTTGCTGCCAAGGCGCTTGCAAAGCTGTCACGGCATGATGGGGAGCTGGGCCAGGTGCGCGCCCGACCCACCCGATCCACCCGCCTGCCCGCCTGGGTTTGTTTGGGGAATCCTGTGCAACCATTACCGGGAAGGACACTGCTGCGTGACCTCGCCGATGCGCGCAACCGGTGCCCTCGGTCAGGTACGCTCCCTTATGAGGTCCATGGCCGAGACCATCCAAGAGGAGCCCAGCTGCTCCAACCAGCACGTGCTGCTGCGGTCGATGTCGGGGCTGGCACAGCACCAGCCAGGTCGGTGCATTGCCCGCCGTCTCCTCCTGCTGCGCCCTCTGCTGCAAGCTGCGCACATGCGGGCCGGGCCCTTACCGCCGCTGACCCGCGGTGCTGCAGACGTGTTTGCGCTCCACGCGCGCGACTTCAAGGACTTCGTCATGCAGACCGTCATGACATCGGGTCCGTCCGCGGAGCCACGCGGCACCGCGTCCGGAGCCTCGTGGAGTGCGGTGTCGCCTCAGACGCGTCGAAAGTGCCAAGCCGTGAAGCTCCTGGCGAGGGCGCTCTCCCCGCTGGCCGGCTCCGCGGCACTGCACGACCGGTTCATGCCACTGGCAGAGGAGATGCTGGCGGAACTGGACGGGTGAGGCCAGCCCGCGCCCGTGTCGGCGCCTCCGCGCCTCCTGGTGTGGCCGGGCCAGCACGCATGACCGACGAGTCACCGCCCCCTGGATGTGCCCTTGCGCCGCGCAGGCTGCTGGACCCGGACAACGGCATGGAGGCAATCCACGTCACCGGCCCCACCGACCAGGGGCACGTGCGGCTCGCGGCCGCCGGCGCCATGCTGAGGCTTCTCCGCGTGTACGATGCGAGCTGCTCGCCGCAAGTCTACGTCGTGAGTGCTGCGCCATCTCCCACTCCCCCCCCCCCCCCCCCCCCCCCCCCCCGGCTCTGCCCAGGGGGGGACTGAGCTCCGCCAGATGACTACCGCTGATTGTCCTGTCACGGAGTGCCGTCCCAACCCTGGGCGAGCGACCGCATTGAGCTGCCGCCGCCCGGCCGTGTTGCGCCGCAGAACTTGGCGCTGACGCTGCAAGACCCCGTCATGGAAGTGCGGGCCACCTTCGGCACCAAAGTGGTCCGCACCGCCAAGTCGTTCGAGGTTCGCCCAGCCACGCGATGAGGGGCACCGGGCACGGGTGCATGGGGGCGGGGTGCGCCGCCTGGCCCTGGAGCCTGACGGCGCGAGGCGCCGCGGCGTGCTTGTGGCTGCAGGCGAGGCAGAGGTACAAGGTGGCGTCCAAGTACATGGCGATCCTGTCCCTGGCGGCCATGGACCCCTCCAAGCGCAACCGGCAGCAAGCCCAGCAGGACCTGCACTCCTTTGTCTGCCGGCGCCGCAGGCACATGGGCGACGCCGCCACGGCGGCGGCGTTTGCGTCGGGCGGCGGCGGCGTGACCGTCCCCGACCAGCCGGACTTCATCCTCCCGTACGTCGTGTTCCTGCTGGCGCACCACCCCGACTTCCCAGAGGTGCGCTCGCCCGCGCCACCCCCCGCTGTCTCTGCCCATGCTGCAGGGCCGCCGCATGACCCGGTTGGGACCCCCTGCCCTCGCCGCAGGAGGACGATCTCGCGGCCGGTGGGCCCAAGGAGCTGGACCCCTGGCAGAAGATGATGGGCCTGGCGGTGAAGCAGCTGCTCGCTGGCGACGCGGAGGGGGAGGAGGGCGGCTGCCTGCCCGCCATCATGAAGATCCTGTCAACCATCAAGCAGTCGGGCGACGTGCTGGTGCGCCGGCCGGGGACTCCCCGGGCCATGAGCTATCTGAGGCCAACCCCGGCGGCATGCTGAGTCTCGTTCTCCCTGCCCCGTCGCGGCGCTGCAGGTGGACGGAATCAACCCCAAGGTCTGCACCACATGTGACATCGGCCTGGTGCTGGTGAGCCCCCCCCCCCCCCCCCCCCCCCCCCCGGGCCCCTTGCTAGTGACATGAGAGCCCTGACATGGACCGAGTTTTTGTGCCGCGCAGTGCGGCGGGAAGGGCGACCTGCGCGAGATTCCGTACTTCCCAGCCAAGATCCCGCTCCCCCGCGCGCTCTACCAGCCCGCGGACCGCGCCAAGACCACCGCCCTGATGCACATCGGCAGCCACCTGCCGGCCGGCTTCAAGGCGCTCAAACCCCTGGCCGCCCTGCCTGAGCAAGCGGCCAAGCCGCCGGGGCGGCGCCCCGCGGGCGGCAAAGTCGCGGGGAAGCGGGACCAGCCGGCCGGCCACGCGGCCTCCCAGCAGCAGACGGAGGTGGGCCGCCAGTTTCCCACCCCGAAAGGCCATGAGACCAGCCGCATGCCTATGCCTTTTAGGAATTGGGGGGGGGGGGGGGGGGGGGGGGGGTTGGGGGCTCTGGGCGCAACCTCCGCTGCATCAGCAACCCTCCAGTGACACTCCCATTGATGGATGGGCTGGTCGCCGGGCGGTTGCCTGCTTTGCCCTATGTTTGCCCTAACATGTACCCTACCTTTGCCCTATGTTTGCCTCTTACCAATCAGTCGGGCTTTCATCGCATGGCCACGACGCACTGAGGCTTGGCCTCTTCTACCGGCGCCGAAGCCCCTAAAATAACGCTTTTAGCACGACCCTCAATTTTGCCTTGCGTGCACCCCATATCAACATTACCTATGGGTCTACCAGAGCGTCGTCCACATTTGGCCTCTTACGGTCAGGGCGGGTTCTCGTTCGCGGTGTCCTATCTGCCGTGCCGGCACCCGTGGTCGATGAGTGTCCCCAACCTGCGCATGAAATCCGCTCCGTGCCACCAACCCGCCGCCGCGCCCGTGACCAGGCCCCCAAGGGCGGCGCCTCCCAGCCAGCCGCGACGCCTCCCGGGCCGTCGCCGCCCATCAGCGAAACGCAGGCGGCCGCCCAGCCCCCGGCGGACGGGGGCCCCGGGACGCCGCTGGCGAAGAAGAGCAAAGTGGCCAGCGCCGAGAGGCCCCGGCGGGCGCAGGCCCTCCGGGACATCAGCGTGGTGCGCCTCCCCCCCACTCTCCCCCAAACCCTCCACCCCCAATGTGTGCACCCAACCATTCAGTTGCCTCACCGGGCCCTCGAAATAATCGCCGCGCCGACAATTCGATGTCCCAGGTGTTCCTCACTCAGTGAGCGGGTGGTGTGCGGCTCTTCCCCCTTCACACGGGTTGTTGTTGTTGGGGGGGTGGGGGTGTCGGGGTCCAAATGCGGCAACTATGAGTATGGACAGCCTTCAGTGTTGTGTGTGTGGTTGTGGTGGTGTGGGTGTATGTGGGGGGGGGGGGGGGGGGGGGGCTAGAATAAGAGTGCGGATACGACCCCGCCCCGCCTGTCCGAGGTTAAATATAGATGAATCTGTAGCGAATGTTCCAATCTGTATACAGCAATTTGGAGCTTACTACAGTAAGGGGTATCATCAGTGTATCGGCACTTGCATACCCACAGCTGTACGTACGTGTGAGCATGCATGTATATATATATATACAATATATTTATGTAAAAAATCAGATATACTTGTATTTATATTTATATTTATGTATATAGACATATATATGTGGCCTTGCCCACCCGTAGTGTCTATCCACCGGCACACCTGGCCGCTTCCAGGCAACAGCCCAGTCTGGCGAGCAAGATCCGGGAAAAGGTTATACAGTGCCTACATTGACCGCTCCGCCGGCGCGCCATCGCCTGCCTGGCAGCACCACCGAGGCCACCCGGTGCCGCCAGCGCGGGTGCCCGGCCGACATTTACCGCCCCCCCCCCCCCCCCCCCAGCGGGGGCGCCCACCCATGACCCTCGTGCGGATGACCCCGCCCTCCCCCTCACCTGGCAGCTCTGACCGCCCCGCCGCGTGTCGCCCCCCGGTGCAGAATCGCACGCCGGAGCCCCGGCGGTCCAAGAGGCGCGCGGCGACCGCCGCAGCGCCGTCGCCCGCGATGGCATGACGGAAGCCATCGGGCTCGCGCACTTTTTGCCTCGTGCGCGACGCAATGCGGCCGGCCGCCATCGCCCGATACGCTTTCCGGCCCCGGCAAAGGACGCCACGGCGGGCGTCCGTCCCCTCATGCGTGCGCCGGCTGCCACCGGCCGCCGATATGTGTGATCTGACTGTGATCCAGATGCCTGGGATGGGGCGGGAACGAGCGAGGGGAACATGCCTGTCCATCATAGAACCGACCGAATGTCGTCCCAATCCGACCTGACTCCTCTGAGAGTCGGATTGGGCAGACTTCTGTGTGAAATTAGCCATAATGCAACCATGCTGCCCCTCACCTCCTCGATGCCCCCCCCCCCCCCCCCCCCATGTGCATGATGGATGGCTCTGATGAAGCGTGATGCAGCTTTATTGATGCAATGAGCGGAGCATCCGGGGATTGGCAGCAGATGCTTTACGGATTTCGTTTTGTTTGTTTGCTGGACTTCTGGCTGCAATCAGAGGGGGTTTCAAAACATTATATTAAATCGGACCTGCCCAATGCAGGGACAACTTCGATCGGATAGAAAGTCCGAAATTCCCCTGAAAAGTTTTAAGGGGAGTGTGCATGCCAGGCACCCGAGGGCGGGAAAATGCTAGGCACTTCTCTTCAGCGAACCCTCCTCGTAAGGATTACTCATACCATGTAATCACCCCCCCCGCCCCCCCCCCCCTGCGGGATCATAGAGAATTGTCTTCCAGGTTGTGGCATGCAATGGTGCGACCAGTGAAAGGCTGGTAGATAGGTGCGCCGGCATCGGTTAGTAGTACGCTCGAGGATAGAGGGGCGTGGCGAGTTCAGCCAGCATATTCTGCCTATCCCGATCAGCGGTCATGGTAGACGCAGCGAGCTCCAGAACGCACCGACCTACCCAGCACCGCCGTTTGGTGACGGCAACCGAGAATCAACGGAATGCATGCGGTTCAGATTCCCGCGCCTGCCTAGCTAGACGTCGCGAGAGGCGCGGTCTGGTAGCCCGACCGCAGAGAACTTCATTCTGCAGGAGCGGTACTGGCTGCCATAGCAACAACGCCGCAGACCGTAAGGATAAAGACTGTTGCGCCGACACCGACAACATGCAAGAGGGCCTGGCACCCAGCGGTGGTCGTCGCAACAATGGGGCTGATGGGTCCATCCATCTATCCTGCGCCATGTTTGAAATTTGAAATTTCTGACGACTTTCTTCCCGCCCAGCCTTTGAAGCTATGCGGGCCACCTGTCCAACGGCCCGGCGGCACAAACCCGCAAAGGGTCCACCTTTGAAGGCGCGTGTAGCGTGCAGCCCTCTGAAGGTGAGGCTGCCATTACTCAGCGCGGCCTTGAAATGCTTCCCATCCACCACTGATGCAACGCCAGGACGACCATAATTTGCAGAAGAACGCAGGTGTCGCCACAAGTCCGAGGTTAACTGTCGCCCCCCCCCCCCCCCCCCCTTCCAACCCTCGACCTGCTTTTTCGGTTTTGAGGGAGGGGGTGGGCATCAACGAGGCATTGGCCGGCAGTCAACGGAAAATAATCACGGCGGCATTCGTCTCAAAAGCACATCGCTTTGCCACCCAGCCGTATGATATGGTTTATATTCCAGTACTCGAAACATCAAGGAGACACCCACCCACCCACCCACCGCCGCCTGGGCGGGCCCGACGACCGTCCTCGGCCCTCGGAATCGCGGGCCCTTCCTCCGCCTCCACCCCCGGCTGGGGATGGGGCGGGGATCGTGCACGGGTGGCGCCTTGGTAGCCTTGGCCCCGCCCGTGCTGCCACTGCCGCGGAGGAGCAGTGTGAGCTGGACACCGGCGTCTCACGTCGTTGCTGGTCCGGTCAAGTCCCTGTTCGCTGTTCTTTGAGCGCCCTCTCCCTTCCTGTCCTGTCGGCGCCTCCACATTACATTCGGACTAGTGCCGCTATTGGAGTGGCCCGGGATGTTGTGCTGGGAAGGAAGTTCTACGTTCGGCGGAAGGGGACGCGACCGAGCTGGCGGCGGATCTGGCGCTGGGCGGAACAACGTGCGCTGGACACCGACGTCTTACGTCGTTGCTGGTCCGGTCAAGTCCCTGTTCGATGTTCTTTGAGCACCCTCTCCCTTCCTGTTCTGTCGGCGCCTCCACATTACATTCGGCCTAGTGCCGCTATTGGAGTGGCCCGGGATGTTGTGCTGGGAAGGGAGTTCTACGTTCGGCGGAAGGGGACGCGACCGAGCTGGCGGCGGATCTGGCGCTGGGCGGAACAAAGCGCGCTGGACACCAGCGTCTTACATCGTTGCTGGCCCGGCCGGCTCTGCATTCCCTACTCGTTGAGCACTTTCTCCCTTCCTGTCCTGTTGGCACCTCCACATCAGCGCCGCTATTGGAGTGGCCCGGGATGTTGTGCTGGGGAAGGCGTTCTACGTTTGGCGGAAAAGGACACGACCGAGCTGGCGGCGCATCTGGCGTTGGGTGGCCTGCGTCTGTTGCACGCCCGTGGCGCCCCGTTCTGGGTTGGACCCCCCACTTCCGCTCCTTGCTGCGAGACCTCAACTTCGAAGCCCCTTTCCTGTCGGCGCCTTCACTTCACATTCGGCCTAGTGCCGCTATTGGAGTGGCCCGGGATTGTGTGCTGGGGAGAGCGTCCCTACTGCGTGGAGCGGCGGCTGGCTGGTGGCGATGCCTGGTCGGAGGCTACCATGGCGGTTCCCGCCTCTGTTGGCCCGTAGCTGGATTTCCTTATGGATTTCCTTCTGGATTTCTGTGTGGATTTCTTGAATGTTGCGTCTAGCTCATGTAAACATCAGGGAGACATTGTTCCCGTGCTAACAGCGTATACAATCAGAAAAGTTCTGCGGATACATTATCGTTTCGACAGCCGCTCGGATCCAAAAACTGTTAAAACGGAGACATATGTCAGACGAATATATATATGTACAGACGAATACAGCCCGAATAGTCTGATGCGAAGGCAAAAAAAAATCAATATCTTTTCGCCCCGCGGACTATATTTGACTCTACGGCATGTAGACCGCGCCACTGCCCCTCATGGGGGCGGGCGGCAAACGGCGGGCCCAAAGAGCAACTCGGCTTGGCCGGCGGAGAGCGGCCAGTCGGCACGTTGCAAATCAGTTTCAAATCATACGTGGCTCCCGGGCGCCGTATCTTGTGTGGGGGAGGGGGGGGAGGTTCCGCGGAGGCAGTGAGGCTGGGCGGGAGGCTGTGAGTGGAGGGGCCTCATGGGGCGTCCCCCGGGGAGTGGATGTCCTGGGAGGAGGCGAGGCCGTCCAGCTGCCTCCTCACCAGCCTCTCGTAAATGCCGGCGCGGGCCACGAGCTCCTGGTGCTTGCCCTGCTCCGCCACGGTGCCCTGGTCCATCACGGCAATGCTGTCCGCATTCCTCACGGTGCTCAGCCTGCGGCAGCGTCCGAAGTGCGACCAGTCAGCCAACTGATCCGAGCCGCCGCGCAACGGATTGCAGAAAGAGCAGGCCGACCAAATACCGGAGCCGTGCCATTAATACCACGCTTAGGGTTCGCGCCGGTACATTATCATTTTCAACCCCTCGCGCCAAGACATAATGCTCTGTTATGTGGCGGTTTAGGGTTATGTGGCTGTTAACGTGGCCCTGTAACCCCATTTTTACACCTATGAACTTTTTCATGCCTATCGTAAACTAATATACCTATCTTCTTACATTATCCTGTCAGAATAAATCAGAATACATGACGAATACCACACGAACTTTCCGACTCGCCGCAAAACAATTCAAAACTTTTGGGACCCGCGAGCCGAATAAAATTGTACGGTAACTCTGGGTGCCGACTAAGCGGGAATAAGGACAGCGCGGATGGGGACCTGGCGACCTGCCCTGCCTGCCTGAGGTCAAAGCCAGGCGACACTGCAATGGCGCTACATCGGATGCTGTGCTGGGTTGCATATGAGGTGCATAGTGAGGGTTCTTCTAGGTGTCTGCGTCGGCACCCGTCCGCTCTGCTCTGCTAACACAGCAGTCAGTCTATTGGGATGGAAGTTTGGCAATTCGAACTAAAATAGAATAGAAATAAAAACGTGTTGATAGGTTGAATTGTTTTGAAACAAAGCTGACAGATACATCCTAGACGTGTTGCGAATCGAGTTCGGAAAGAAATAAATACTGGTACCTTTTTGAGCTCGTTTTGCCCAGTCATTAAGGAACAGTACACATGCGTTGTTTGATGTGGAGAGCAAAACAGGAGTGCGTAACGATGCCCAACGATAGGATTACGTTAACCACACCGGCAACAATTTTTACGGTTATTATTCTTCGATGACAATTAGAGACTTGCGGGGTGATAAATGCGGACGACAGTATATGTGTAATAATAATAGTACGATACCGGTAGGGACTCGCAGCAGCGATTACCTGCGTAATTGCATAATCTTGAGTACCGCGTCGAAACAGTTAAATACAATGGAGCTACAATCAAGCCGTATAACAAGCAGAGAGTACAGTCATACCAAAACATATAATATAATCAGGAAAAACGCTAGAAGGGTGGCAAAACACGGCCAGGCACCGCCGTTTATTTATTTTTCTGCCACCTACGCGCTAGCTAGCAGCCACAGGTCTGGCGACCCTAAGATGAGGGAGTGGCCGGCGGAGGAGATATCCTACCGGTGGGCCACCACGATGATGGTCCTGCCCCCGGCCAGCATGAGCGCATCCAGCGCCTCCTGGACGGCGGCCTCGCTCTCCGCGTCCAGGGCGCTGGTGGCCTCGTCCAGCAGCACCACCTTGGGCTTGCGGATGAGCATCCGGGCGAGGGCGAGCCTCTGGCGCTGGCCGCCGCTCAGCTTCACGCCGCGCTCGCCCACCATGGTGCTGTAGCCCTCGGGGAAGGCGGCGATGAACTCGTGCGCGTGCGCCTGCTTGGCGGCCCACTCCAGGTCCGCGCGGCTGTACCCCTCCACCCCGTACGCGATGTTCTCCTCGATGCTGCTGGCGAAGACCTGGGTCTCCTGCGTCACGATGCCCATGAAGCTGCAGCGGGGACCGGACTCAATCAGCGAGGGCCCGCGGACCACTCGAGGTGCCGACGCGGTGATACTAACACCGCGAATGAGATCCCGCCCTGAAACCCGCCAGAGCAGGTCAAACGTCGACTGCAGCGGGGATATGGCGAATGCTCTCACGGGTTGCATTCAAACCCGATTTGAGGCTAATAATAGGGGTTCCTATTGATAGGTGCATCCTAGTTAGTGTGGCGCGCACTCCATGCGGCGATGTGGCAGACGGGTGACCGGCATCCCCGTGCCTCTGCGCACTCGCCGCTCCCGTCATCGCGCGCTACTACTCCGCGCCGCATGCAGGCCGATACTCGTTGACGGACGCGGCGCATCGCGGTGGCCGCCATAACGCCAAGGCACAAAGGCAGGAGCAACGCTGTCGAGCCATTCGAGCCATTTCGACGTCGAGCCATTCCGCCAGCGGCGAACAGTAAACCGCAGAGTTGAGAACGTCGACAGATGAAGTCCAGACAAACGTATCACAGCGTAAGTAACCCTAGAAGTCGGCAGCCGGTGGGAACCAAGGCGATATAAGGACGACTATGTGCAGTCCGATTATGTGAGAAAACCCAAGTGGCGGTGGCGGAGATGGTGATGGATGAAGCCCAAAGCCCCGGATGTACGTGCCGGTGGTCCCTCGCAGCAGCCACGGCCGAGGGCGCCTCACCGGTGGATGGAGCGGCGGTCAAAGTGGCTGATGTCCCGGCCGTCCAGCAGGATCCTCCCGGAGGTGGGCGCGTAGAACTGCATCAGCAGACTTAGCACCGTGGACTTGCCCGCGCCTGACGTGCCAACCACCCCGCAGACGGAGCCGCCCGGGACCACCAGCTCTAGCCCCTTGAGCACCTCCGCCTCCGGCCGGGACTTGTAGCTGAACCTGTGTGGTGTATTACACCGAACTCAATGGCATCCAGCACATGGCGTCAATGTGCCTCTATCATTATCCTGTTTTACACTGTGGGGGGAGGAGGGAGGGCGGGGGGGAGGGGGGGGACATGCCTGACATTGTCGTAGTGGACTTCTCCGCTCGGGACGGCCTCGATGCCCGGCTTGCTGTCCTCCTCCGGCATCGAGTCCATGAGGCCGACCACCCGCTGCGCCGCCCCCGTCGCCCGCGTCAGGCTGTTGATCTGCCGGCCGCCGCACACAGGGATCGGCCGCCGATCGGTCAGATGCAGAATGTGGCACAAGGGGTGACTGGTGCTTCAGCCCGAGGGCAACGGGGTGGGGGCGGGGGGGGGGGGGGGGGGGGGGGGTCAAGGCGCGGGCGGGTCCCTACCTGCCCCTGCAGGGTGCGGAACGCCCCCTGCATTTTGTTCATGTAGAGCTGGTAGGCAATGAGCTTCCCTGTTTCAAGAGTGGCGGGCAGCGGGGGTCGGAGGCTGCAGAATGACAAGCGGGGCAATGTGCTAGCATCAGAGGGGAGGGGGGGGGGGGGTTCCACCCACCTGCGTCCATCCCGGTGTCCGCCTGCCCGAGGGAGCTGAGGAGCACGAGGTAGCCTCCGTACCCCAGGACGAGGATGTTGGTGGTCAGGGACAGGCAGCCGTTGATGAACGCGGCGCCGCTGCTGCCCAGGGCGCCCCGGACGCCGTACTTGAGCATCTGGTCCATCTGCAGGTTGTACTTGCTCTCCTCGTGGCTCTCCGTGGAGAAGGAGTGCACCGTGCGGATGTTGGTGAAGGCCTCGTTGCAGATGTGGTTGGCGGCGCCCCACCCCACGTACTGCTGCATCCACAGCTTGGAAGACCACTTGGCGTACACGCGGCTGATGTGGATGATGGGCGGGATGGTGGCGAAGCAGCAGAGGCTCAGCTTCCAGCTGTACCTGTGGAGCGGGGGGGGGGGGGGGGGGGGAATCGTGGGCAAGGGGTGGGGGGGGGGGGGGGGGGGGGGGTCGTTAGGACGTGGCGGAATGGCGGTTCGCATGCCGTTGGCGTTATCGGCGGCATTTCAGTGGCATGGCAGGCTTCTTAGCGGGCGCACTTGAAGCAGAAAAAGAGGCTGATCAGGAGCCCGCCAGCGCTGCTGATGGTGTCTGGGAGGATGGAATCGATGGGGTCGAGCATGCCAGGCAACTCCCTCGAGAGGCGGCTTGACAGGTCCCCCACCTGCGGGCGGCAAGGTTGGCCAGCGTGCGGCCGAAAGGTGGTGAGCCACGTGGCAGCAGCGAAAGCGAAAGCGGCGTGGGCTGAGCCGCCGGGGTGATCCTGCTGCGGCGGCAGGGCCAACTTGCCGAGGCGTCGTCGAAGAAGTCCGTGCGCTGGCCGAGGATCCGAGAAAAGAGCTGCTTCTGTAGCTTGCACGTAAGCCGCAAGCCAAAGACCTGCAGACAGTCGGGATGTGGACGAGGTCAGCCCCGACGTGTGGGGTGCATGAGGGCCGTTCATACTGCGGCGGTGTAACCGGGAGTCGCGCCTTAAAGGTCTGACTCCGCACGGCGCTGAGCACCATGGACGTGAGCAGGCAGTAGAGGTACGTGAATAGGTCGCTGAAGAACTTGGCAAGGATGGGGTCCGAGGCCAGCAGCGCGAGGCCGCCCAGCAGGCGCTGGTCGGACGACACGCTGTACAGGTCGCTGAAGATGCGGCCCTGGATGTCGGGGATGATGTTGTCCACCAGCGTGGCGCCAAGCACGCAGGCCAGGGAGGCCAGCACCAGCGGGATCTCCGTGGAGACGAGGCCCAGCATCAGCTTGGCCAGCTGCCAGGTGGTCACGTCAGCCTCCTGGGAGGACTTGGGCGGGGCGCCGCTGTTGCCTGCCTCGTGGGCACGTTTCTGCCTGTCACGGTATCAGCAATCAAGGGCGCTAAGAACAAGCCAGTCGATGTATTCGATGTACAAAATAAATATGTAAATATGTATGTATGTATGTATGTATGTGCATACATGTCTACATGTATATATATATATATGTGTGTATATACATATATTCATTTATGTATGCATGTGCGTGTGTATGCATATGTACATGGCGACAGTACTGCCAGGCAGCGGCAGTGACAGGCAATGGGCGGTGACCTGTAGCAGGCCATGCAGCAATTGTAGTTGCACTTCTTGCAGGTGAATGCCACCTTGAACCCCTGCATGAGGGTCTTGCCGCAGGACTTGCATGCCCAGGCCACCTTGGCGGGGTCGTACGACAGCGGGTGGAGGTGCAGGCTGCGGCACTCGTAGCTGTGAGGCTGCCACACGGCGTCCACCGCCGCCGAGAAGCACACCGCCTCCAAGTTGACCGCCAGAACGGTGAGCACGAGGCCCACGGGGATCATCCACCCAGGCAGTGGCCCAAGCCCCATGGCAGAGGACAGCCACGCGGCGGTGAAGCCCAGGTCCTGCGCCGAGGCGGGTCGGCTAAAGAGGCTGTGATCCTGGAAGAGACCGACCTTGAGCGCCACGTAAACTTGGGAGGAGACAGCCACGACATACACCAACACGGTGGCCGCAATCTTCCACCCCTGCTTCACCTTCTCCGATCTCTGGACCGCCTCGAGAGCCTCTTCAGAGTCGTCCCCATCGTCGCCCGAGGGGCTGTCCCCATCCAGGAGGGGCTGGTCGGCGCCATCCTGCACACACAGCCCCGCCCTGAGTCAGCTTCTCGGCATCGAACAGTGCCCTCACCCAAGCAAGCTCCACAGCCGCATGCACAGCAACACTCGCTCCGAAACCATTGCCCCCCCCCCCCCCCCCCCCCCCCCCCCCCCCAGGCTGGCGATGGACTCTTTATCGGCGAGCATCAGCACACTTCGGACGAGCATCCGGCGTGCTTGCGCGGTCAGAGATGCGCATTATTATGTTAAGCCGCTGGCATAACATAATAATGGCGTATTCATCAGCATGACTGGAACACGTATGCCTGAGTTTGCCAGAATTACGCGAAACTCAACCTAATTATGATGTATCTACTATGCCACTGCCAACCTGGTGGTGGTTTGATCGGTGCACGAACGGCGCGGAATCACCGCTCACCATCCCCGTAGAGCTTTCCTGCCGCTCAGGCCGCCATCCGCTACTGATCCAGCACCCGCTCGGGCATGTGCGCGCAAATGCATTGTATTACAGCTGCGTGTTTTGTGCGGGGCGTGCAGAACTGAGCTGTGTGAAGAGCCCAACGGTACACACAAGGCCGCACTGGTACAGGGTTTAGCAAGTTGTCCGTATATGTCAAAACAGCACGAACTATGTAATAATACATTACTTATGCGTGTATCTAACGACATCACTCTATTAGTTTTCGCCCCCGATACTTTTCGCCCCCCGCACTCTGGCCTAACAAACCTGGCCGCGGCGACCTGTGCGGGCGGGGGCAATTCTCACCGGCGATGACGAGCTGCGACGGCCCTGGCGCGGCTTCCAGTCCCTCGTCGCCACGGCCGCCAAGCCCAAAGTCAGGATCATGGCAGCAAGCCGCCCGCCGGCAACAGGCAGCAGGTCCCAGAACGAGCACACAAAGAAGGGCACGCCCGCCCACGCGCCGGCGGGGCTGCAGGACGGCGGCGACGACTCCCGCGAGGCGGCGGCCAGCAGCACCGCGCCGCTGGACATGAGATCCAGCATCGCCGCCAGCGCACAGCCCACTGCTGCCGTGCGGAGGGACACCATGGCGATGGCTCAGTGGTTAGCAGGAAGCACCGCGGCGGTCTCCACAGCGGCGGAGGCCTAGTTAGTCTTCGGCTTTGTTCAGTGCGCGCAAATGAGAGGGCGGGTGATCACAGACGCACAGCACTGAAATTCCACTTTGCGTGCATTCTCTGGACGCTCTCCCTGTAACCAAAAAGTTCGCTGAAATTCCAGCACTACAGAACCATCGAGGGCCTGGATCTAGAGCCACGCGCGGCCAAACATCGGGGAACCATAGGGAAAACCCGCCGTGGTTTTAAAATGTTCAAGACACATGAAATTGATATTCTTATTCTTATTAATTCAGTCCTACCCTTAGAGTAGCGAAATACTTTTATTAAAACTACCAGTAAGGATTAGGATGTTTACGCATAAACAACACAACTTACGACGACTCGACTCGTCGTCGTATTATCTTTTTGGTTACAGGGAGAGCGTCAAGAGAATGCACGGAAAGTACTGGGGACGAAGGAAAAAGCCTACATTTAAGCAGAACCCTCGTCGTCGTCGTCGTCGTCAGTGAATTTGAAAATTCAAATGCGCTTGCGTATTTCGAGCATTCGTTTATTACAGCGACCAAGACAAAGTCCTTCATTAATCGTGCGCGCTCCGGCCGGCCCCGACAGGAATATAGAAGTCGCCCTGCCGCCGGCCTCACCGCCATCAGCTGACCTGCCTGGTCACCGACTGCACCAGTCTGTTGCGCGGTTCCTACGTACAGATCCAACTCGCCACCAGGGAGCATCGCACGCCGGTCCGTAACACCGCCTCCAAAACAGCTGCCGCCAGTGAATAGTGCGTTCCGATAAAAAGTATCATGGCGGCCGTCCAAGCGGGAACGATCGCGCGTGTCAAGGCGGAGGGATACCTCGCGGTGCCCCAGCCGGTGCTCAAGGTACCCCACGCCGTGCCCCCCGCCCCCCCTGACCTCCACCCCTTTCCCGTTGGCCCCCGTGGCTTATCCGACACGCAGATAATCTACCTGTCTCTTCGGCCCCCTAAGACGATATCCACTTCTGTCTTTCGCCATTAGTCGTCTGGGTTAATAGCGTAAGCGCGTGCTGCCGGTGGGCCAGCCTGCGACACGAGCCTTCAGCCCGTGGAGCTCGCAAAGTCGCCCGCTGGTACATATATTCAAATATTCAAAATGAATTCGCGAGCCTTCGCCCCTGCGCGCCGAGCCGAGCGGGGCAGCCAAGCTTGTGCACCCCCTCCCCCGGGCGCCCCTTCCTTCCGCCCCACGTGGCAGCGCGTGTATTCACGTACCCATTCTCACTGCCACGCTGCAGGTGGAGAGCCTGAGGGACGCTGTTCCGGGCAAGAAGCAGCGGGTGGGTGTGCTCGGCGACGGGGAGTCGACATTGAAGGCGGTGTTCGCGCAGAACCCGTCGGAGCTGCTCGAGGGCGACGGCGGCGTGGGAGCCGGCAGCGCAGTGCGCCTGCTGGACTACTCGACCGCGGAAATTAAGGGCGCCATCGCCATCATGGTGACGAGGATGGAAGTGGCTGGCGCTGCGCCGATGGAGGCGGTCAAGGCAGACCCGGAGGCGGAGGTCAAGGCGGAGGCTGAGGAGGAGCGGCCCAAGAAGGTGCGCATCATGGAGGACGCCACCAACGCTGCCGCCCCCACGGCCTCTCCGGCGACCGCGAAGCCCAAGGCGTCTCCGGTCGCGGACAAGCCCAAGGCTGCCCCGGCCGCCTCGAAGGAGAACACCTCACCCGCATCTGCGTAAGTATATCCACACCCTTTCCCGTCCCCCGCGCGACCCCCCCTCCCTCCCCGCGAGTGCTGGCTAAGCGTCCTGGAGGCCGCTGAAACGTCGACCGTCCATCCGCGCACAGGGCCAACAAGATTCCGGTGTCGACGCCCGGCTCCACGCCTGGATCCCGGCGCGTGGTGCCCCTCCAGTCGCTGAACCCCTACAACGAGACGTGGACCGTCAAGGCCAAGGTGATCAGCAAGAGTGCCGTGCGCACCTTCAACACACAGCGCGGCGAGGGAAAGGTCGCAAGCATGGACATCGTGGACGAGCAGGTGCGCCCACCAACCTCCTTTCCAGCCTGCATTGCGACGGCCTGGGTGTCGGGCACTCAACCGTGTCTCGGATGGTTGCAGGGCACGTCTATGGGCGTCACCATGTGGCGCGAGTTCGTGGATCGCCATTACGCGGGCATCGAGGAGGGCAAGGTCTACTTCATCACGCGCGGCTCCGTCAAGCCTGCCAACAAAAAGTACGCCAGCACGAGGAACGACTATGAGATGCACCTGGACGGCCGCACCTCCATCGAGGAGAGCGCGGATCAGGACACCTCCTCCATGGTGGCCAAGCTCGAGGTGGTTCCCATCGAGGCGCTGACCGCACATGTGGGCAAGAAGGTGAGCGCGCCATCGACCCAAGCTGCGTTACCGTGTGGGTGTCGGCAGTTTTCAGTTTAGTAAAGGCCTGCTCAACGTTGCTGCTTAACCCATGCCCGCCTGGATGACAGGCGCCCGTGGATATCATGGGTGTGGTGGTTCACTGCGGCGAGGAGGGCACAGTCAAGCGCAAGAGCGATGACACGGAGCTCCGCCGCGCCAACATCACCCTGCTGGACACCGGGTCCGGCCCCTCCCTCCCCCACGCATGCCTCCTGTACCCCTCCCCCAAGCTCTCGCATAATCAGCTTCCCTCCTTGATTGCCATCATGTCTGCTTAGATGGTCGCCGCGCCGTGTCACCCACTGAACGCAATTCCCGTCTGTCTCCGGACTGCACAGCCTCAAAACGGTGGATTGCACCCTGTGGAACGACCACGTGGACACCGTCCGGCAGCTCAGCAGCTTGGATGCGCCAGTTGTGACCATCAGCAGTGTGCGTGTGTCTGACTACCAAGGTGAGCCAGGCCCAGATTGCCAGCCTGTGCCTTCCTCTTATCCCCCCCGGCTTGGCTCCACCGAACAAAGCACTGTTCCGCTTTGGTGGTCATACCTTTGTTGTCATGGTGCAGGCGTGTCACTCTCCACAGTGTCCCGCTCCGCTGTGGAGATCAACCCCCCCACCGAGGAGGCCAACAAGCTGCGCGCGTGGTACGACACTGAGGGCCGCACTGCCTCCACCTCGCCTGTCGGCGAGGGGCTGGCCAACGCAAGCCCCGGCAGGTGAGGGCAGATGAGATGCGCCCGACTGCGCTGACCTGGTCGCTGTGATCGCTGCAGCTCTGCGTGCGATCCCGTGAGGCTCATGCTGACCCAGTCCGTTGTCCATACGCACAGGTCGCAGTCGGCCAACAGCCGCGAGGACCTGAAGACCATCCAGCCCACGGTGGTGCCCTCCCCCGACGAGAAGGCCCAGTACCACAACGCCGTGGTCACCGTCGCGCTCATCTTCGGCGGGCAGAACTTCTACTACATGGCGCACCCGGAGACCAACCGCAAGGTGGTGGAGCAGAACGGCGCCTACTACTGCGAGTACGACGGCAAGACGTGCCAGACCATGCGCCGTCGCTACGTGATGCAGGCCAAGGTGGCCGACCACAGCGGGGAGGCCACCATCTCGATCTTCAATGACCAGGCCGAGCGGCTGCTGGGGATGACCGCCGACGAGCTGGCGGCCATCAAGGAGGACGGCAGCGAGGAGGCCAACGCCAAGCTGGACGCGCTCCTGAAGCAGGCCTGCTGGACTGAGTGGCAGGCGCGCGTGATGACCAAGTCGCGCGAGTACAACGGGGACGTCAAGCTGCGCATCAACTGCCAGGACCTGGTGCCGGTGGACTACCAGAAGGAGTCGGGCCTGCTCCTGCAGCGCATCAAGGCCCTCCGGGCATGAGCTGGCTTTGCTGGGGGGGTGGGGCAGCGGGCCTGGGCGGGGGCAGGAGCTGTTGGCTCTGTGGGGCTAAGTCCGCACTTGAAAAACACGCGCGCCCCCGCACGGCAAACCTTGTGTGCATTCGTCATCAGCAAAGACCCCCAGCTGGTGCACTGTATGGTGCCCATGGAGGGCTGCCAAGGGCAATGTTGTAATTCGGTCACACTATTAAAGCAAACAGCCTGTCCCTACCTGCTATCCGGCGGCTGCGCATTGGGGGAGGCCGCACCTTGACATGAGCGCCAGCGCTAGCAGCGCTACCAAATGAGCAACTGCCATGAGCGCCAGCGCTATCAAATGCGCACCTGCTCGACATTTCCACACGGCCTGAAACTTCACGCCAAGTGGATTTCAAACCTGATACCCGGCGGCGTGACAGCGGCGTGTTAGGTGTACTCGTGCACGGATTACTCATTCTTGGCACATGCCCCCCCTGAGCGATGCCCACGGCCGCCATGCCGGATCCCCCATGTTCACAGCAACACGATTTCCACTTAAATCAGCGCATTCAAGTGCACATCATTCCCATGCTACCCGGCACATGACGACGCGCTATGGGCATGCGGCTGTGCACTCTTATATGAGAGCTTCGCCCCACGGCAAGGGGAGCGCGAGAATCCTCTCCTGCTTGCGCATGCTGCGAGAACAGCAACATTTTGTCCATGATTTCATTGCCCCTACACCAGAGGAAAAGATACATAGGGCTTCTCACATACCCATGAATGACCTTGCATTGCCGCCATACGCATGGCAGATAATCATCAGCATACCACGGACGATGTGACATCATGAGCACGGGAGTAGTTGTGTGGTTGTGTCCCATGGTTACATGTGTGTACATGCTGGATGGTGGCGCATTTTGTGGTCTTCAAGCACGCGCTAGCGCCACAAACTCAGTTTTTCTGACTGTAAAATGCGTCACAGAGTACGTAATCTGCATATAAGCGTGCTCTTCGTCGTCATGTTTACAGATGCCCCAAGGATCCGAATTGAATATGCACTGACCCTATGCAAAACGGGAAGGCTAAACCTGGATAATTGAAAGGCGAAGGATGTTGCAAATAGCGGCGTATTTGAACTAAACGTGTCCATCAATACATATGATAATTCTACCAGTCAGCACAACAACCCCGCCGTACATCCTTGGCATATGCAAATACTACATGAATGTATCGTCACGGACGTGGTGGATTTGAAATGTATGCCTATATCTGCCTGGTGCGTATGCTGAGTGAAAGTGTTGATGACAACAGCTACCACGTGGCAATGTCGTCGGGATTATCGTGCGATCACGGCATTTCCCCCAAGCCGTACGACCCTGAGCAACATGCATCGCGCGCACACGATCGCCCCAATGAGGCTGCGGATGGGCATGCCGATTGAATTTGCAGACCCCCTGCGTATGTGGACAGAAGGGTGTAGCGCATAAGCATGATATAATAAGTCCGCCGGACTCCGTAGTATTATTGTCCGCATGTCGTCCAAAATTGATAAAAGAAATATCTATTAAACTACAGCGGAATAATAAACACTGATAGTCGCTTGATTGCCCGATGACAGCAGTTTTGTTTTTTTTCGCCCCCGGGACAGGACTGGCACCAGTGAAACCCTTGCAGCAGCAGTATTTCGTCCGTCGTTCCGCGCGCGAGTTGTCATCGTCCGGTCATCCCGCTCGGCCGGCTGGACACCGCGGCCAATCGGGATTTAAGGATTATGCTGATCTTGACGACCGCGATCATGCTTTTCAGGATTATACATGACCGTGCGGGCGGGACCGGTGCCTGCGTCGTCGCGTTGCGTCGTGCGTCCACTTGTCCGCCGGCATTCCACCACAGCAAAAAAGGCGTCCCTGTGTTTTCGACGGTCAGGCAGCAGCGGCAAAACCTACATCACTGACCCGGCTTCGCAAGCGACTTGAACCACCCTTGGCGCAACGCTAGGTAGCACAACTCACACATCCTCTCCCGGAATCACACCGCGCGTCGCGACTCCGCGATGTCGAAGGAGGATGAGCCCCCCACTGACGCCGGGGAGGCAGCCGTGCCGGAGAAGAAGAAAAGCTACATCGGCGGAACGCCGGGCGGGAAGGAGTACAAGCGGGTGGAGATACCCACGCCGGAGACGATCGCGGGCGAGGACTTCATGAACAACTGCGCCACGCGGAGCGTCATGTCCACCGTGCTGGGCGGCGGGATGGGCGTCGTTTTCGGGTTGTTCATGGGCAGTATGCGCGAGAGCATGGACCCGGTGCGTCGCCCCCCCCCCCCCCCCCCCCCCCTTTCCCACCTCCCCGGACGGCCAGCGGGCCGCAATTGTTGGCCAATCGCCGCTGGCTTCGCGTCTTTTGGGCTGTAGGGCTGGCTAGCGAGGAAGCGGGCGTTTGGTCGCTTGCTTGGCGAGTCTCGCGGCTGCGTAGGCCTGTCCAGCGCGCGCGCGAGGGGGGGGGGGGGGGGGGGCGCTCTCCGTGTGGTGTTCGTAGGGACTGATGGCGGCCTGTGGTGCGGCGCAGAACGCGGGCATGGTGGCGGCAGACATGGCGACGAAGAAGATTCCGCTGCGGCAGGTGCTAATGGACACCTTCAAGCAGATGGGAAGAAGCAGTGCGTACGTGCCCACCTATGCCACTCAGGCCTGTACTTCCCGCCTGGGATATACATGTGCTCCTCCGCTGGCATGCAGTCGCCACTGACCTGCTCTGACGTCGCCCTATGTGCTGCTCCCCGACCCACTCAGATCCTACGCCAAGACATTTGCATACATGGGGGCTCTGTATGCGGGCAGCGAATGCGCGGTCGAGCAGGTGCGCTGCGTTACCTAGGCACTGCTGCCGGCCATCCTGGCAGCACGCCGCATGCGCCTCCTGGCGCTGATGTGCCCTGCGCGCCCCCGCACCCAACAGATACGCGCCAAGCGCGACCACAAGAACACGCTATACGCCGGGTGCTTCACTGGCGGGGCCATGGCGTACGGCGGTGAGGCCCCATGCTCCCAGGTTACGCGTGACACGCCCGCGAGGGAAGCTATAGGGCGCAGCTGTGTGACATCTGCCCAACTTCTGGCGCCCGTCACGTCGCAGGTGGGCCGCAGGCGATGTGCCTGGGCTGCGCTACATTTGCGGCCTTTTCGGTGATGATTGACCGCTTCATGGAGCAGCCATAGTGGGATGCCCTCGCTGCCCACTACGAAGGGCGTGTCATACCATGGAGCGAGGCGTCGTGACATTGGGGTCGACGCCCGGCCATCATCGTGGCATGCCCTTTTTTGCTTACAGGCGCTCCCCGCGGAACATTGCGTCTGATTTCAGATTTTAAATGAATCATTGAGTCATTTGAGTCACTACGCGGCTGCGCCGCTCCCCAGCGCTCTTGAGGACAGCAGCGGCGCTGCAGTCCACTGCCACAGCCTGGCCCTCCGCACATCTGGCCTGACCCGGGAAGAGGCGATGTCAAATGTGCTGTCTCCCGCAGCCGCGATGTCCTTTACCCTTGGCATTCTTGTGCTTGTCAGCTCCGGCGGGCCAGTGGCCGTGGCCCATCCCCTGATTCGCTGCCCCGAGCTTGTCATTGCGCCCAGGGCAGCAAAGTGGCGAGCTGGTCCGTGAACTCGTCGCCCCAGAAGAGGTCAAATATGTCGCCGATGATGATCGCCGCGGTCACGTTGGTCAGGCCGAGGAAGACGTTGTCCAGCTTGGCGCAGGACGTCATGAACTGCGAGATGTAGGGCCGCCCGTTGACGATGCTCACGAAGGAGTCCGTCGTCTCCAGGAGCAGCACCCCCGTCAGCAGCTGCGAGAGGTACTCCGGAATGGAGTACAGCACGCTCACCACCTCCGCGTCATCCCCAACCTGCGCACCAGCAACACACATCACTGCACGCAGTTGCCGTCGGAATCGGGAATCTTGAAGAATTCTATAATCAAACCCACACAAGCACGCGGTTTCCTGAGGGCATGTGCAGCTCTAGCCATCAGTTGGACGAGGTGCAGGCGAGGCGGGGCAGCAGGGGCGCGCGTACAGCAACGGCAGCCCCGTAATACACCGCCGTGACCGACGTGGCCACCAGATAAGAGACCCCGGTCGCAAACATGGAGGTGGACAGCGACCGGAACAACTCCAGGTCCTCCTCAGAGAACCTGTACCCGCCATCAACGTCGATCGCCGTGTCCATCACCTGAGCAAAGCAGGGATGGGCCTGTCAGCCCAAGTGGCGGGGCTGCATGGGCGGACCCCAGCTGGGAATAGTCAAGGCAGTACTCGGGGATGTGTGGCACGGAGATGGCAGGAGGTACCCACCTTTGACTGATCCTCAAGACCCAGCATAGCCAGCGGCCCCAGGTTGATCTTCAGGAGGATCTGCTCCGTCCGCGACATGTTCATGTCGACCTGAACCGGCTTCTTGCTGTCCCTCAGGACGGACTGCAGCAGACCCACCAGGCTTCAGGCCTTTTGCACGAGGCGCGCAGCAGAGCGGCCCGCAGTCCACAGCCCACGGCGCAGCCTCACCTTCACAAACCCGCTGAGGTCATCGTAGTACTTATTCACGATGGAGTACCCGTACAGCCGCACAAAAGCAAACACCAGCACCATGCCCCCGACAAAGTACTTGGTGCCGTCCCAAATCATGGCGGCCTCGATGGTCAGCGCCAGCGTGAAGAGCCACGATAGCACGGTAAGCTCGTTGCAGGTGAGGGTGAGGTAGATGATGCTCTGCAGGCGGGTACCGGAGGGGCACATCTCAGGCCTAAGAAGCCTCCCCGCCCCTGCGCCATCACCTTTCACCCTGCAGCGTGGCACGAGGCGGGCAGGATATCCCCCCACCTTGAGAATGTCGGGCAGCGAGTCCTCCTTCTCCTCCCCGGCAGTGATTTCCGAAAACGCCATGCCGCAGGTCCGCAGGAAGTAAAAGCACAGCCAGTAGTTCACCAGCGCCGTGGAGTTGAGCATCCACGAGTACTGCTCCTGCGTCACCAGCTGAAGCATCCCCGGCATCCACCTCTGCGCAAGCATGCACAGAACAGTGCCGTCTGCGATGAGATCTGCCCCCCCAACGCTGCTCCATCCACCACATTGATATCTGCATTCAAGGTTTTCTAGAGGTGCAGGAGCAGGAGGCTCCGCGAAAACAGCGGTGGTGCAACGCCACCGCGCTCCAATGGCCCCGCCAATGCTGCACCGTCAGAACACCATGCTGCTGTGCATATTGCCTATGCAACATCAGTGGTACGCGAGATGGACTGAGCAATGCGGATGCCAGACCAGTGGGGCCTTCAGGTAGGGTGAAGGCTCACCTGGATCAGCTGTACGCCGGTGTCTGCCACGGTGAAGGCAAACAGCGCCTGATAAGCGCGCGAGTAGCCTAGGATGGAGTTGGTGAGGCCCTGCAGCTGCGCGCGCGCCTCCGGCGTCAGCTTGAGCGCCTGATTGTCGGTGTCCTCAGCATAGGAAGCGCCCACAGGGAACCTGGGCCTCCCTTCCGAGCTGAGAGCCTCCGATATGCTGCCCAGCAGCTTCTCCCACGACGGCGCGTCGCTGTCAGCCGCCCGCAGGCTGGGCGGCGCCGAGCGCCCCCCGCCCTTTTGCCCGCTGCCTGGCAAGCTGCTGCCGCGCCGCAAAAGCTCGCCGCGCCTGAACGCCCCGCTTTCCCGACGCGGGAGCTGTGTGTGGCGGAGACGAGATGCGCCCATTGGTGGGCGTCGAGTCGGCCGCCCGACGAACCCGCAGCATCGCGCGGCGCCGCTGCAGCTGGCAGGCATACAGCGGTGGGCCTCCATCGAGGCGTGCACCTCCCCCCGCGGGCACAGCCGGTTCCGGGAGCCACAGGGCCGACGGGCAAATGTGTAAAGTAGCACCTAGATTTCCCAGTGGGACAGATGGAGCAGTTGCTATTGGTGATGTTTCACACGCGGGCGACTGCGACGAAGCGACGCATCCCTGCGACTGCGTGGCGGCCTGCGCTCGCGCCATCGGCGGGGTTGGTGTCGCGACGTCGTGTCGCGTGCTGGACGAATACCAAAAGATCCATACCTGTAGCGCCTACAGCGTTTTCCCCGGCCCCGGGACAGGACTGGAACCAGTGAAACCCTTGCAGCGCCCACAGCGTATCATAAGGATTATACCAGTGAAACCCTCCATATGTAGTCGCTTACGGTCAGTAATGCTACGACCACCGCTGCATCGGATCCAGCAGCTGGTACTACGACCCGTACGGGTACGAGCACTAGCGGAGGATTGCGCGTCACCACATCTCCTTTTACGGCCACTCCTCTTGGAGTTGGTACTGGTGAGGCCGCCTCTGCTGCCCAGCAATTGCTTCCTATCGGTGGTACGAGTACTGCCAATACCGTTACTACATGCGCTTTTGTAGCTCTGAAGATACCGTCGCCGGGCGAATTAGTGGCACACCCTCCGTCAGCAGCCACTGTTTCCCTCCCAGAATCGCTGCCAGGTTCTACTGCTCCGCCCTCGGGTACGGGTTCGGGTGCGACCTCCGATGATCAACCCACGACCATGGTTGTCCAACGCCACCTCAGCCGTGCGATTCGCTTGCGTGACTTCGTGGCCCTCGATCTCAGCTTCCAACGTACTGGTGCAGCGGCCTCGCGACTTGATACCATGCGCCTGTACAGCGCGTGCGGGCCGGGCTCCCTATCGCTTTTCCAGTCGGATCACGAGTCCGCCCGCAAGATTCCCCATGCTGCTTATGCGGCCGCCGCTGCGCGGGTACTGGGCCTTTGCCCGCGCGGAGGTTCCGCGCTTGTCACTTGCCCTGGCCCAACGTGTGGTACTGATCCCTTATGGCTTCGCTCTACGGATGGCTCGAACCGGAGCGCTACGGATTTCATCGTGGATCATCTACCCATATGCCCCGTAGCGAACTACAAGCACCGCATGCATACCGCTTTGAAGAATCTGTGGGCATCTGTGGCAATTGATGCGGGGGCGGTGCTTGACCGGGACCGCTCGGGAGCCGGCGACTTGACCCTTGAGACAAGTGGGCTGCGCCCAGCGGACCGCTCGCGGCCGTCGGACCTGACGCTGGCGGGGTGGGGAGGGGCAGCGTGCGATTACATGATCGACTTCGCGTGCGTGTCCTCCACGACCCCCACTTGGAGCAACGACCCCCGCTGGTGCATCCCGGGAATCGCGGCGACCGAGGCGGAGCATGCTAAGTTGGCAGCGGACCGGGCGTCTTCCGCCCCAGTGCAGGGTGTTCACCGGTACTACCCTTTTGTGGTTGAGGACCGCGGCCGACTCGGGAAGTCCGCTTTGACTGTGGTCTACATCTTCGCGGTGCTGTTGGCTGTGCGCAACTTCCCTGGCGGTCCTTCCGCCCCGACCTCTTGCTTTCTTCGTGGTCAATCCGTTCAGGCACTTCGAAACTTTGTCGCCGGCCAACCTGCTGAGTTCCGCCGTCACCTGTCGCGCACACGGCGGGGGCTGTTGCAGCGGGTCTCGGCTTGCGTGCATGGTACCCTGGGCGGCATTCTCTCTGCCGGTGTGCAGATGGCCAAGTCTGATGCGTGTGCTCGTGCCCACTCTGCGTCTTCTCATGTTCCTGCTTCCACCCCGCAGTCGATGTAGAGGACCTTTCTGATTGCCTTTTATTTTGGTGATTTCCGATATCGCCTTCTGCTGCTAGCTCATACATGTAATTAGTATATGTAGTCGCTACATTGCTTGATGACTACAACGGAGCGTCGACTACCCAGGGCTTTCCGTAAGTGGATTGCTGCCTTTCAAAGTTGAGTCTGGTTTTGCCAAAAAGGTCGCGCAGGCTGTTTTACACGGTCAAGAGCCAAAATTGGCAGGAAGGTTTAGCGAAAAGCGTGGAGGGAAAACGGAGTCAGGGGGGGCGCTGCGTGGAACGCAGCGAAAACTGGAAGATGGCAGGCTCAGCTGTTCTGGCTGCTTTTATGTCTACTCGTGCTGCACCCAACAAGGGCGCAACAACAGTTACTAGTTCCCGTATGTACCACTGCGCAGCACTTGTAGCTGAAAAGCGGTTAGGTCAAGGATGGAAACCCCATAAACTAGTTTAGATCATTTCAAAGTTGAGTCTGGTTTTGCCAGTCTTGAGCGAACGGAGAGAGCGGTGGATTGACGGAGAAGGGGTAGCGCCAAGTCATGAAGGAGGCACTGGGAAGGCCACCGCTGCGGAGTCCTGTTGGACTTGGAAGTGGCGGAGGGGGGCGATGTGTCCAAAGAAGAACCACGCGCCAGGAGAAGGAAGAACGTTGGGGTCGATGTAGTCCAGAACGACATCAGAGTTAGTGGCCCAACCGCCCTGGTAGCGGATGTGGGACAGTGGCGCTCCAATGGCGTTTGCTGCAGAGGCTGCGCCCTTGCGTAGACTGTGTGAAGTCCAGGAAGTGCCAGCAGGGGGGGCAGCGTTGACTAGGTTGACTGCTGTAGACAACCAATCTGACATCGTAGTAGCAGTCCAAGGTTTCGACTGCTCAGCCACATTGACAGCCCAGAAGTTGGAGGTAGCCAAGCCAACAGCAACCAGGGGGACAGACTGGACGTTGTCGATGAAGTAGCGCAAGAGACGTGCCACTCGAGGGTGCTCGGACACTGGAAGGAGAAGTACGCGCAGGTCGTCAGGTCCCCGCCGGCCGGCGCGACCCTTCTCGCGGTAGATCTGCAAGGTGATGTTGTAGGTGTCGACATGCACATCTTGCACTCGACAGGAGACGCCAGTAAGGCCCCTGGCAAAGAACAGGAAGTTGACAACCGAGGCCAAGAGGGCTCGGTAGTCGAGGTGGGACTCTGGGTAAGGAGCAGACACAATTAGCTCGGCCTTTGAGACGAAGCGGTAAGCTACATCCGCAGGCAGAGGGACACGCAAAGGGGCAGCGTCCAGTCGACGCTGACGTAACATTAACCCACGTCTTGCCGAAGTGAGGTGTAGGCTGTCCTTGGCGATCGGGACGAGGTTGTGCAGCTCGAAGAAGGTGTTGATGGCAGACAGATAGGGCTGCAGCGACTTAGCTGCGATATGCCCTCGCTCCCCGATCCAGGCAACGTACCGAACAACAGTAGCAGTAGTCGCCTCTAGCGGGCTGATGTTCTCGGAGTCGTGGCAGAACTCAGCGAACTGAGCCAACCTGCCGGCGTAGCTCTTGAGGGTGTGAGCGCTGAGGGAGCTGGAGAGCAGGTCGAGCGTCCGCTGGCCTAGCTCGTCTGAGCCGAACGCGTCCTGTAGTCGGGATCGCAGTGACGCAGCCCACGGAGCGATAGCTGCGGGCTCGTCGATTACGTAAGTGCGTCGTTTTACTGACAGAGTTCCACCGGCACGGCTACTGTTCGCAAAGTACTCGGCAGCAGCGGTTAGGTTCCCGGCGGTTGGCCGGTAGTTGCTGGACGGGTTTGCAGTAGCTCCAGTACGGGTTTGCGGGGCTAGGTTCAGGTAGGAGGGCCGCCCCGCGCGCCCTTCGCGCTCATAGCGCCTGTCCCGTGCGTAACGTACACGCGCGAAACTTGGTCGTTGCGAACCGGTTGTAACTCGTAGTGTAACAACCGACGAACGCAGAGATGGGGTTGTAAGAAAGGCGGATGGTTGAGCCGCCATGTGCAGGTGTGCGGATGGTTGAGCCGCACTCGGCTGTAGCTGTAAGAAGCGCCGCACCGAGGAAGGTCTAAATGAAGTCTGTAAGGTGGGGGGGTCAGGTCCTGACACAGGGCGCTCATCCCGCCGTTGAGCTGCAAGGGTGCGTCTTGCGGCGGTCACCGAAAGGTGGCCTCGCAAGGCTCCTGCAGCTCCGACGAACGGCGCCCCACACCGTCACTCGTGCTCACCTTCGCGGCCACGTCCACGTCCGCCGCCACGTCCTCGCCCACGCCCGCGACCTGCAGCTGCAGCCGCCACTCGAGAAGTAGCGGTCGCCTTGGCGCTGCTGGCAACGGTCGCCTCGAAGACACGACGCTCGTAGTCCCGCATGAGGTCCCCAAAGATCGCGGAACCCAGATGCTCCGAAGCAGGCTGAAAATGCTGGGCTCGCAGCACGTCCAGAACACCTTGGTCACCGTGCACACGCTTGATCTCATTGAGCTTCCGTAGGAAGGCCAAACGAAACCGAAACGCCTTGTCGATGGCCTCGGCGTGGTTCCGGGCTCTCGCGAGGTAGGGGGTGAAGTCTTGGTTGTTGGAAGGGACGTAGGGCAGTAGCTCGTCGAGCGCCACGAAAAGGGCGGCCATGTGGGCCCCGAAGCACGACATCCACAAGTACTCCTCCTGGGCCGGCAGACGCCGGTCATCCTGCTTGAGGTACTCGTTCGTTAGGTCGGTGCTCAAAGGGAAAAGTCCAGGCACTCGGCTGACCGGTCGAACGGCCTCGTTACCAGACTCTGCTCTCTGCAGTAGCTCTGGCACCGCGAGGTAATCATCCTCGGATTTTGCTCAGACACGGCCGCTCTGGGCTAGCTCTAGCAAGTCGGGGCGCTCTGCGGCTCCCCCGCTGCCTGTCGGCTGTCTCGCGAAGCGCTGCCCTGAGCCGGAGCCATGTGCCCCTTCTCCATCAACAACGCGATCACGAGCCGTCAATTGTGCCACAGCTGTAGCCAGCTCTCGCAGTAGAGAAGACTGGGCCCTCATATCTGCGTTCAGCGACTGCAGCGTCGGCTCAGCGACGGGTTCTTCTCCATCTGACATAGTAACGCACGGACGTACGGACGAGAATATCACACTCGGGTGGCGAGCCGGGTGTGGTCTTGAACAACCTGGGGTGACCTTGCTCGCAACGGGTTACGAGACAGTTTTTACATCGCTGCGTGGAACGCAGCGAAAACTGGAAGATGGCAGGCTCAGCTGTTCTGGCTGCTTTTATGTCTACTCGTGCTGCACCCAACAACGGCGCAACAACAGTTACTAGTTCCCGTACCACTGCGCAGCACTTGTAGCTGAAAAGCGGTTAGGTCAAGGATGGAAACCCCATAAACTAGTTTAGATCATAAACCGCCGTCGTAGAGACGCTGCACGGGTTTCACTGGTGCCAGTCCTGTCCCGGGGGCGCGGAAAAAGAAAACAAATGTAGTCGCTACATGCTTATTTTTGCCCCCGGGACCGGACTGGCAACAATGAAACCCTTGCAGCGTCATCTCTAAGACGACCGTGTTTATTGGGCAGCGATCCGATTACGGGAAGTCCGAGGAAGGCGACTCTCGGTTTTATAGTTGTCAGAAAGTAAATTGCCGAAGCATTCTGCAATTAAAGGCGAGCCGCGATAGAATTTCCAACACTGTAGCGACTAGTTTGATCGCCATCCAAAACAATCCGGCCATCAAAATACCCGGCATTATTGACCACGAAACGTCCGCTCTACCCGTTTGGGCGTCGGCCCATTATTCGAGTAATGCGAGTTGGGGCAGGCCCCATCCCGCGGAGCAAAGAACTTCGGGAGTTCGATACACGAGCAACAAAAAGGCGATTTGAGGGAGGGCCCGACGCCATACCGCGTATGACATTTTTTTCCATTCCCAGTAAAATCCAAGGCGCCGTGAAGGAGGGAGGGAGGGACCCCGCCCAAGTAACGGCAGTTAAGTCCTCGGGTGTTGACGCGATAACCTGACTACAGTAGTACTAATAGAACCCTAACCTCCGAAACTACCTCCGAAATCAACCCCGAATTATGACGGTTATACCCCCACCATGGGTACTCCACCGTCCAACATAATTATTTTCCATGTGTTCAATTCCGCCACATGCAAGGCAGCGTTCAAGGAGCCGTTAAGGCATGATATGAATCGGGCCAATCGGCGGGCAATGGAAAATAATCGGGTGCGTACTTGTATCATAATGTGCAGCCCGGCCACAATCCCCACGCGTGGGGACGCCAGTACCGTACGGTGGCAACGGGTTTGACGCACAAGTCACCTGGACAGATATACCCCCTATCTGTGCTAGTACGGGCTAACGCTGCCGACGACTCGCTACGCGCCCACACCGATGCCTGTACTACTTTAGCGGCATCGCGCGGGGCTAATGACCTCCACTCAAACGAAGGTGCGCCCCTCAGCTATATAGGCTCCCGGATAGCCCTACGTTCAACGTACCTAGTTGATTTAACCACCTACCGCACAGTAGTCAATGACGTCCGCGTGTTAGGGCGCGCCCGACTTAGCTGATTTACTAAATCACTTAGCAAATCATGTATTTAAATCGGATGCATGATTTGCTGATTACATCAACATGTATTCCAATCGGATGTTTAAAGGAATGCCCGAGTCCGTGCCGCAATGGCCGTAGCCTCCATGGGCGCAATATCCAATTCCCGCATCATCGGTGTGGTGGCCACCGCGAGGGAGTTTTTACTCACCCCAAGAAAGCAATGCAAGCACTACTATTGATTGAGTACGATTCGTAATTTATCATCTGCGCCGCTATAGTTATATCCATTCCCCAAACTTCACACCGGTCATATAGTCGCTAAGTTAGAGCCGGTAGTAGACATGTTTGACAGACACACACGCATTAATTATGTCCCGTCCACCGACAAATACCGAATATCGAACGCCTCAATGGCGCGCTTATACCCTTCTTAACCCGGTCGGCGGTCGGCTACCATGTGCCGCATACTACCTAGATCCGCGTAGAGTACACGACGATCCGCGTAGAGTATATATGGTCATTGCAAAGGAAGCGCCATCACTGTTAACGCAACGCCCACATTCATCAACCATTCACAGGAGACCGCCAAAAGGACAGAATCAAGATGCTCCAGATGAGGCACTTACGAATTAAAAAGCATTGCAGCACATCAGAGCCAGTGGCAATGCATCATCAGGAGGAAACAGCGCCTGCAAGCACCCTCCTGCACTTTTCAGCTAGATTTGTATTGCTCGCGCGTTTGACAATATCGCACTGCTCGCAGACAGAAATCAGCGCCGCCAGCTGGGACGGGTTCCTCTCGTCATAGCTATCCACAACCCATTCGTTGACGGCGGGACAGTTGAGCATCTTCTGGAACTCGGGGTGCTGCTCGCGCATGGATGCGTATGCCCTGTGCATGCATGACCACAAGAGACAGTAAGGGAGAGGAGGGGGGGGGGGGGGGGGGCAACCTTGGGAGGAAGCAAAACACTTCATTGCTTTGCAATCAAGTGATTGTGCGGATTCTCTGGAAAATGCAATGCTGATGCGTTTTGGATGTCTTGTCACGTTTTTTAACAAATCAGGCACAGTTCTGTGTTTTATAATAAGCAAAGCAAGCATAAGTACAAGTAGCCGCAGTCAGCACGCGATGGCACTTACCACATGCAGATGCACCACGGACCCGGCAGAGGCCACTGAGTTGCCTCAACCGCGCTGCGGGCCTGGCCAGTCTTTGTCCAAAACGACGAGTAAAGCTGGTCATTGCTTGTGTAGTCAACAGGCAAGTTTACACACACATAGTGGCTGCCGGCGTCCTCGCTGGTGGCCGTACATGTGTTGGTCCGCATGAAGCCTGTCGAGGGGTACCTGCCTCGGCACACGTGCCAAGTAAGGCCCGCTTTTCCGGTCCAGCCTGTTGCCGCAGACGGCAGCGTTGTCGCAAGCAGCAGCAAGCCGCGACCGGCGACCAGCTCCCTGTAGATACCACCGTGGTCGCACGCCAGATGGGAGGCCGCGATATCCGGGGACGGCGTCGTGGCATGATTTCAAGGGCGGAAGTCAAATTTTACGTTTTACGTTTGGGATAGGGCAAAGAAATGTCCGGTGAATACGCGCGGCTGTTGCAATTGGATATTTATGTTTCCATGTGGCCCTACGTTCTAGGATTCTCAGGCTTCTTAACCCTTGCTTTCCGGGTGAGCCGCCGCGGACGGAGCGAGTCACAGCGCTGCTTCTCGAGTTGCCAGGGCGACACCGAAGAGCATTTACAAGCGACTGTGCTGTGTGGCAACATGGTTGGGCAACGGCGTCAGGTCACCCACCGCCGATCGTGCACATCGGAGCGGTCACACTTCGCCAGCGGCTCGCCGTAGACATTGAGATCGGCCGCGGCCGAGAAACCGACGTTGCTGGCCAGCAGAAGGAAGAACAGCCCAATAACGCCCTCCATCGCGGGTGTCACACGTCCTGCCGGTGTGCGTGTTGCGACAGCAGTATGTGTTAAATTGAGGCCGGCCAGCGTGCATCTGCTACCCCGCCCGCCCCACTACGAATGCATGCCTGAACGTCCAGTTGTGTTCCTGTAGAGGGCCGTAAAACGCTGGAGGCGCTGGGGGTACTGCATAAAAGTCGATAATCCTTGCTCGCCTACGCGGGTAGCGTTGGCTACTCGTGCTCACCTTGGAAATAGTGGGTTTCTCTAGGGCTGTTGGCTGCAGAAGTGCTCGGCCTCAGAGATCCGACGCGGAAGCAGCGACTTATGGAGTTTCACTTCACGAGTGCAGCTCGCCGGATCGCAGCTTTGGGGGCCGGGGGGGGGGGGGGGGGGGGGATACCGGTCGTAAATAATAATGAGTAAATAAGGATTACAGGTAATTGGGTAGAGTCGACAAATTTGCTTGGATTTATTACAGTAAAGATTCAGTATGCGGCAGCACATAAGGATGTATTAATATAATACTTTTCCTTCGCCCGACTCTACCCCGTGTGACCAAGCCCATCATTTATTATGGTAGCGGACGACCGGGCGGGTAAGGCGCGCCACTGCAACGCTCGATCATTAGTACGGTAATCCGATCATCCAGCCGCCCTGATGGGCCTTATTATTTACAGTACATCCCGTTATTTCAATCGGCGTGTGATTCCTCGCGGTAACTGAACCTGCTGGTATCGGCCCGAGCGAGGACGAGATCAACGCGCCGTTGCGTCGTCGCCGTCATAGACCATCAGTATTCCTTGCGAGTAGCGAGGGGTTTGTCCGTCGCCGCCCGTCATCGATCATTGCATCAGCTGCGCTGTGGTGGTGGGGAGGGGGTTGGAGGAAGCCGGGGCACCGAATCGCAGCGGTCTTGTCCGCGGGTAATCCGAGCGGCAGCGCCTGACCAGACAGCACGGGCCCGCTGCCCTGGGTTGTCGTCCCAAGATGACGGGCGTTCTGCCGGTGCTGTGCCTGCCCATGTTGGGCCTGGTTACGTTCTTATGGGTCGCCAGCTTCACCAGCGCGGCAGCGGCGATGATTATGGCGAAGCTGCGCCTTTTCGCCATGGGCCTCCTCACCATGCTCCTCTCCACCGACAAACGCTTCAAGAAGCCCAAGATCGACCCTGACGTCATCAAGGGCGCCGGCGACGCCACCACCAAACGGGTCGTCTTCATCAGGTGCCCCCCCCCCCCCCCCCCCCCCCCCCCTATTAGTGAGACGCAGTTACCTCAGCCACAGACGCGCCCCACTCAGTGCGGTTCCCCTCGCATGGACTATCGCAGGCATGGAGAGTCGGACTGGAATGAAGTGTTCAACCGCGGGTTTGGACCCTCGTTTGTGGTGCGGCTGGTGAAGGCCATCTACCGCGAACTGGGGGAGCTCTCCATCACGCCAGACAGCGTCTTCATCGACTCGGCGCTGAGCCCCCTGGGAGTGACGCAGACTCGCGAGCTGGTGCAGTTCCTGGAGAAGGATCCCGGCGAGGTGGACCACCCGGAACTGCATGCGCTGCTGCGGGGCGACGCAGGGGCGGACGACTCTGTGGTGCTGTCATCCAACTTGCGCCGCGCGCTGGCCACCGCCGCCATCGGGCTGCAGCAGCGCCTGAAGCGCACCGGCGAGAAGGTGATAATCGCGTCCAGCCTGCAGGAGATCAGCTTCAATCTGGACGCCGGGGCCCTGGCGCCCGCGCAGGGCATCCCCGACCTGCACACCATCGTACCCGAGATGTGGAGTGGCTACAGCCCGCAGGCACTGTTTGACCCTAGCCTCAACGCCGGCGACAAGCCCATCTTTGGCACAGGCCTACAGCGCATGGACGCCTTCTGCGAGCTTGCCTTCAGCAGGCACGTTGCCCCCTCCCCCGTTTCCCTCTCGTCCCCGGGTGCCACGCAGAGTATGCGAGTGAGTGCTCATGCTCATCTCTCAACACATCTCCGGCCGGGGAAACTCCTGCACAGGGCCGCCGCCCCCCTTTCGGCCGCCCTGTGTCAAGCAGCTGAGGGCTAGGGATGCGCGTGGTGGCATGTGGGTGCGCAGGAAGGAGTCCACCGTGATCGCCACCGGGCACTCCCTGTACTTCCGGAGCTTCTTCCAGACGTTCCTGCCCCGCAGCACCGAGCACATCTCCAAGAAGAAGAAGATGGTCAACGCGGGTACCGTGGCATTCAACATCAGCAAGGCCATGCACGAGGGCAAGCCAGTGTACCGCATAGACCCGGAGAGCATCACCGTGGTGTACGGGGGGTTCGCCCTGTGATGTTGCCCAGGGAACCAGCACCGAGCACGCTGGCAATCAAGGGACGCCGTGACCACTGCGCTATTTACACGCTGACCCGGTCAGCAGTGCTCCTACAACACTTCCATCTTGTCCGGGATGGCCCTGCGCTCCTTGTCAAACGCATCCGAGATCCTAGTTCTTGCTTTGACGGCTGCAGCCTGAACAGCACAGCGTGTAAGGCGTGCGTCAGTGAGCCGCGTATCGTGCCCCTCCGCCTCGCACCCACTACTGCAAAGGGAGGGGAATGGACAACGCCCGGGTGAATGGATGTCCAGGCTCGTGTCTACACTGGCAGAGGATGGAGTCTCACCTTGTCCATTGCCGACGTGACAAAGCCTGCAATGAGGATGAAGCCCGTGCAGCCCGGGCTGAACCCGTAGTTGGCAAGGCTGTACTGGTCGATGGCCGCAACCACCCACGCCAGGATCGCCAGCACCAAGCCCCCAAGGGTTGACGTCAGCTTTACCAGGTAAAGCACTCCCTTCTTCATGACTGATCCCGGGGGTATGCCCACCACGCGGCTCTTGATCTGCAGCAGCAGGGCTTTCAGAACCACACCAAGCGTTCCCGCATACTGTGGAGGCGCCTGCATCAGGCAACAACACTGCAAACGCAATCGAAGCAGTGGCGGGAAGAGCTGGGCGCACATTGGACATGTACTTGACGGTCTCGCCAGCCATCGCTGTGGCCATGAAGAAATTGAGGGAAAATGCCGTCACGGCGATGGTGATGGGCATCAGGGCCGATGCCTGGAAGGCGGTGGCTAGCGGCACCATGGATGGGAAAGTGGAAATGAGCAGCGGTAGGGACAACACGATGATGTTCGCTGTCAATAGGGGCTGCAGAGCACGGGCACACACAACCTTCAGTGGAAATGGCACGGGCTACGTGAGGGTGAAAACAGCTTGCACAGAACCCCCCCCCCCCCCCCCCTCTGCAACACACACACACACAACAACAACAACAACAACAACTGGTGAGTAGAGATGGAGCTGCTAGGCTGTGCAATACCTGCGTGCCATTCGGGGTGGGCTGGATTGTCAGGTACACATCGCTTGATTTGTCCACGTTTACCCTTTGCAGGGTGAATCTGCTGAGGTGCAGCGGTGTGGACGGCATGTCGGGAGTCGCAAGCTGCGCAGGACGGGGCCCAGGGCAGTGCGACTCTCAGTCTGCGCGCCGGGGTGGGGGCGCTTCCGACAACGCGCAGGCTGGTGTCACGTGATGGGGTGGTGGGTGGCTGGAGAGGGCGCACCGGGGCGGTCTTCCCATAGAACTGCGTCTTCAGCTGCAGTTTGATCTTGCTCAGCAGCACCGAACAGCAGATGAGCAGCACCAGCACCCCGGCTACCTTCACAGCCAGAGACGCTGGCACCAGGCCGAGCAGCCCCAGGGAGATGATGCGCTCATACTCAATGGTCAAGCCTGCCGATGCCAATACGGGGTCCAGCTTAGGGCGAGGTGCTGCTGGGCTCCCAGGAGGGCGCAGCAAAGCGGCCCCTGGTGTGCCAGGGAGGAGCGCACCTGCTACGATGTTCAGGCAGATCAAGAAGGTCATCCCGTCGCCCAGGCCGCCCTCGTCGATTTCAAAGGTGATGTTCCTCAGGATGTGCACGCTGGCGAGGTGATACACAATGAACTTGGCCACAAAGAAGCCGCCCCAGCAGAAGGAGAGGCCGGCAACCTCGCGCGCCATGAAATATGCCTGCGGAAGCACCCGACATCAGCAGCGCTCCATGCCTGCCTAGGATAAAGGCCTTTGCAGCTTGGGTTTACGAGTAGAGTGGCAGTATATTAGATGTTGCGCTGGTGGGACGCCCGTTGTGGACTCGAATACGTGTCGATCTGAATAAAAGTCGAGTGTGCCTGTGGCTGGGTGACATCCACACCGAGCAGTGTTGCTTGACACCTATTTCTCAAACTGATAACTCTACTTTAGGTCAATGATCCCTCGGTCCGCTTCGGGGACATCGCTGTTTGACAGGAGACGGTGGCATCTACTCCCCGAAATCTCCATTGCCACGAGTGAAAACTAAAATTATCGCCCCGAGAACCTCAGACGGTCAAAGATGTTCGGAATTATGGCCGCGGGGGGTCCGGGATTGTTACGCAACACTGATGTGGGGGACCAACATGCACCGGCAACATCACCTTGACGACAGCGAAACAGGAAACCAGTTGGCTAACGTAGCGCTCAATCTGCATTCTGCCCCGGGGGTCCTGCTCGCTGCTGCGGAAGTAGTCTTTCAATGGCGGGAATAGGGGCTCTCCCAAGACGTCCAGCTTTGCGACCAGGCGGAATACAGCAAATACGATGTTGGCCGAGATCAGTGGCTCCACTCCCAAGGTGAACATGTTCATGGGCACCGCTGGGGGCGCCTTTATCAGGCTCAGGATCTGAAGCTCCGCCGGAACTGCGAAGAGCAAAAGGACAGAGGGGTTGGGATCAGCCCAGCGCTGCGGGGATTTTCCCCTGCCGTTGCAACTGCAATCATGCGGAGGGTCCAAGCTGACCTGCTGCCGCAGTGCTGCTGGTGTGTGCCAGTAGCTGCGAATCGATCCATGGCATTGGCACATAGGTTCCGGCAATCACAAACGCGCCCCAGCCAAGCGTCACCAGCAACCTCTGCAGAAGCTCCGACCCAAACAGCCACTTCTTCTTTCCAGTGAGAACATCCGGCTCGCTTGAGAGGAAACTAAACGGACCTCGCGGCCGCCTGGTGCCTCCGGCTGCCTCCCTTCCCTCAGCCGCAAATATCCTGGCCATCAAGCAGACAGAGTGCCGCCGGCTGTCACTCACTTGGCAATACTATACAGGGAGCTGTGGCATGCTGGCAGCCGAATGCGGAGCACCCTGCGAAATGTCTGCATGATTCCCCAACTATCACGCGGGGATGCTGCATCACAGTGGCGCCCCCACTCACCTCAGCCTGCGCCGAGGCAGTTGGTGCGCAGGTGGGGCCCACACGCGCGACAGCACCCCACCTGACTGCGATGCGCCTGCCACACAATCAAGGGGACCACAGCCAATGAGACCACCGGCTACATGACAGGAAGACCCGAGCAGGTCGTTGCAGCATCCCTCTACCTGCTGCCGACTTGCATGCACGGAGCATGCGTCGCCAACCTGCTTCACCCGCATCCAAGGCGCTCTGCCGGCCGCTGTGACTGCTGCCGTGGCGGCAGAGACATCGACAGCGGATGCGAGAGCACGCCGGCGCCGACTGCAACGACGCTGAAGGGCGGAGGCTGGCAGTTGGTATGACGATCCTCATGTCTTTACTAGGCGGTGCTCATCAGTTTCAGCTGCCGGCCGTTGCGATCGACCAGCCGACCGCGCAGATGGTGCGAGGACGGCGAGCACCCACCCGGAACAGAATACGAGTCTGGTCACCAATGCCAAAGCCGTCGCTTGTCGACACTGGTATGTATCGCAACCTGGAACGCGTGCAGAGTCTTGGAAGCTATGGGAGCTACCCAAGTCGCGTTATATCATTGCAGGCATGTGGGGCCTGAAAGCGGGTGCCGTCAGCGATATCATCTCCGCCTGCTGTGACTTCTTTCGGGCGGAGTGGTGAGGGCCAAGCCGCCGCCGCGCCGCCAAACTCGCCGTTGTCTGGTATTTTCGAAAAGTCCATATTGTATTCGAAACGCCGCTAGATTTTTGTTCGTATTTAGATCCGAATTTCTAGATTATTTTGCCTTTATTATGATCTAAATCGGTTTATGGGGTTTCCTCCTTTCCTGACCGCTTTTCCGGCTACGTGTGCTGCTGAGTGTTCACCCTTCGCTTCGCCCTTTCGTATGCATCACGAGTAAACACAAGGATCCTCGAGTACAGCAGCAGTTATTGCTAAGCAGCCTGACATCTTTTAGTTTCGCTGTGTTACACACAACAATTATTTGTCCCGTAACCTACCTCCTGCGGGCAAGGGCAACAATGTTATTTGTCTTAGTCCAGCCGGTGCAGTATGTTGGCGGTTTCAACTACTGATTAAGTTACCGGTAGTACCAGTGTCATGCGCAACCGCCTCCCCGCTGAAGACGACGTGCTAGTCCATGTCGCACGTCCCGTCATGAGACGTGGCATGGTGTTTCAAGACCACACCCGGTTCACCATCGGTAGTCTGTGTGTTGAATTCTCATCCGTACGTCCGTGCGTCACCATGCTAGATGGAGAAGACCGCGTCACTGGCCGACGCTGGAATCGTTGCAGGCATATATATATATGCATGCTACATTGCCGCTCATCGTGTTGAAATCGTCGTTGGCCCAATTGACGGCTCGTGAATGTGGTGTCGATGGAGACGGAGCACATGGCTTGGGTTCCGGGCAGCGCGTCACTGGACAACCGACATACGGCGGGGCGGAACCGCCGCGCGCCCCGACTTGCTAGAGCCAGCCCATAGCGGCCGTATTGGAGCAAAGTCCGCGAGTGACGAGGACGACTACCCCGCGCGCAGTGCCTGAGCTACCACAACGAGCAAAGCATTGTTACGAGGACGTTCGACCGGTAACCGTTGGCCGAGTGCATGGTCTTTTCCCTTTGCGTACCGACATGACAAACAACTACCTCAAGTAAGATGACCGGCGATAAATTTACCGGCACATGCATGTGGAGTATATTTGGATGACGTGTTACGTGGCTCACACAATAACTGCTCTCTTCGTGGCTCTTTTACGAGCAGCTACCCTACGTCAGCTAATAATCATAAGACTTCACCCCTTGCCTCTCGCGCGCCCGGAACCACGGCCAGCAACATGGCGTTTTGTTTTCGTCTAGCCTTTCTGGGAGTGCGAAAGCTCAACGAGATCAAGCGTGTACGCGGTGACCATGGGGTGTTGGACGTACTGCGGGCTCATCACTTCCAGCCCGCAGCCGAGCATTTGGGCTCCGCGGTTTTCGGCGACATGATGCACGACCACGAGCGTCGGGTTTTCGAGGCGACGGTCGCAAGCAGCGCGAAGGCGGCCGCCACTGCTCGGGTGACAGCGACGCTCGCAAATCGCGGGCATGGACGCGGTGGCCGCAGTCCGGGGCGTGGCCGCGAAGATGAGCATGAGTGACGGAGTGGGGCGCCTTCCATCGACTGGAGGCTGATGGATGGGGCTCTGCCGGTCACCTTTCGATAATCGCCGCAAAGCGAATCATGGGAGCTGAACGACGGGATGATGAGGGGCCCGTGTCAGGACCCCCCCCCCCCCCCCCTCCCCCCCCCCCCCCCCCCCCCCCCCCGCCGTCTACCCTACAGTCTTTACATTTACATTTTTACATTTAGACCTTCATCGGTGCGGTAGTGCTTCCTATATATAGCCGCAGCCGAGTGCGACTCAACCATTATCCGCACAGTCACCTTCACACGACGGTTCAACAAGCCGTCTCCCGTACAATTTCATCACCGTGTCCTCTATGGGTCGTTACAATTGATTCGCAACGACCAACATTCGCGCATGTACGCTACGCGCGAGACAGGCGGTACGTACGGGCGCGCCGGGTGCGCTTGGCGGCACACCTACCTGAATGTTGCCCCGCAAAAAATAACCCGTACTTGTGCCCTACCAAACCCGTCCAGCAATTACCGTCCAACTGCCGGCAACTTAAACGCCGCCGCCAACTATTTTGCCGAAATGAGCATTCCTCGTCATGTTACCCCGTCGGTCACACGCTGCGCATACGCATACTTTATTGACGAGCCCGAGACGGTCGCCCATGTGCGGCTTTGCTCCGAGCCCGTCTACAAAAAGCATTCGGCTCGGGCGAGTTGGGACTGCGCACCCTCGACCTCCTCCCCAGTTTCATATCCTCCCTAACGCTCAAGACCTACGCCGTCAAGCTGTCTCAGTTCGCCGAGTTCTACCACGACTCGAGGAACAGCAGCCCGCCGGAGGCGACTACCGTCGTTCGGTACGTCGCTTGGATTGTGAGCGAGGTCGCATTGGGGCTAAGTCGTTGCATATCTACATGTCAGCAATCAACACGTTATTCAACTGCACAACATCGACCAATCGCATAGGACAGCATACACTTCATTGGCGCGCGTCGTGGCCTACTACTCGTCAGGCAACGCCGCATATACGTCTATGGTTACCCTTCCGGTAGAGGCGCGTCCAACGCCGGTGAATCCTATGTTGCGTATGATGACGGTAGCCACATCTACCCGCGCAGCACGCCGGTCGGTGAACCCGATAGTCTACCGAGGAAGACGAGACACTTCAACCATATTATAGTAGGTTACGGCCGTACGGTCAATGGAAGTCGGGTGAACGGCCGATACAACGAACAAGGTGGGACGTGACTTCATACATTATGCGTACCTCGCATGTTCCCGTGCACCTCGTCACGTGATGAGAATAACTAGATATTGGCATGGTTTGATGCATCTCCATGTGTGCTTATTGTGCTTGCGGAGATTATAAGCCCGGTGGCATTATAGATCGACGAGGCTTTCACCCCGCAATAGAGAAATGTGTTGCCTGTCTACATAGTGTGCACATGCACGGGATATCCAAGCCGCTCGTACGGATCCGTGACGATGTCGGAGCAGAGAAGCACGCGGAGTGTAAAACAAGTAGAATGATTGAGGCCATGCGCGCGGAGGGGGCGGCAGCCCAACAACAGTCTGCAAGCCAACAACTCAACCGCATGCGAGCAGGCGCGCGCGGCGCACGAGGACATCCGTCAAGCGCAACATAGCTATTGCATGCGCAACGTTTATCAGATTATCCACCGAGAGCATATGCGAGAGTGACAGAGTACTAGCATGCATCCATCATTACACAACGATAGCATGGTAGGCGTCGGTCGGAAGAGCAAGGGGCTAACACTTCCACACCTTAATAATGTCGTTTTTATTCATAAATGCCCTCTCTTGTGCATGCAATGCCTAAGGGAATAGCTTGCCGACCAATGTGTGCTTGCATGACGTCACCAGCAATGATATAACCGCCCAATTGCATATTGTGAAGTTCTTTTGACAACACTTTTGTAGTACCTCTGGATGCAGCACAAGGAAAAAAGGCGCTCAAAAAGTACGGGTGTTTGGGCGGGGTGGGGGGACGTAAAACGACAAATCAAGTGATCACCCAAGTATTGTTTTCCCACCCGTACGGCCGTACCCGTACCTGGTACGACTGTAAGGGTTGTAGTTCCTCGAGGTACAAATACTGGTACGAGTAGTGTGGGCATTATTGGCGGGAGACGACGACGCGTCGAGGCGGCGGTAACCTCGTAATGCGCTTGTCAACGAGTGAGTAGTCGCGTACTATGGCGGGTTCACGGAACCTGTACCAGTATCTCTCCCGTACTCGTACCTGAGTACTTTACAGGGAAGCAGCTTACTGTATATGAAAGCTTTATTCCTCGTAGTTTCGCGCCAGCATGGCAGCCGCGCGATCTATTTTTGAATCCTGGCCAGACGAGGCGCGCGTGCCGCCGTGATGGCCGGTGGGCAGCGGCCGCGCGCGTCGCTCACACCTCGACCTGAGCAGCGACCCTCGCGTCAACACGACCGACCGCCGACTCGGCCTCTTGTAGCACACTGTGTTCGCCCCCACGAACTCTACGGAAGTCCTTCACAAGGCCCCATACCCGTCGACTCCTGACACGAACTTGCCAGCACCATGGCCGAGACAGCTAGCCGCCCGGCTCACAAGTATGCCACGAAGGTATGCCGCGTGGCTTGCCCCTTCACACCCAGTCGTCGCCGACGGCCGCGTCCCAAAAACTATACTTTACTGTCACAAATAGTAAGCCCTATGTGGCGTCGCTTGACGGACCCTGTCACTACTGCTTCGCCTGGTAGTTTGAGACCTAACGGACGATGGATTCCCTGGTCCTGGACCATGGAGCTTCCCCTGGCATGTTGACCCTCCTAGGGGTCTGGAGGGGGGGGAGGCGGGAGCACAAGCTCTAGATCTCCATCTGTACCGAAGACCGCGTCGGCGGGGAGCAGGCGCACACGGGGGCGGCGAGGGGGGGGGGGGGGGGCTTCGAGACTGCGTCTCTCACGCCGCCCGCTTATGGTGCTATTATGAACTGGTTTTAGTCGGCCCATTCTCTACTTGTGTTAAGTAGTCTCGGTCCAGCCGTCGTTAGTCGCCTCGCCAGATACGTCACTGTCTCGACCCGTGCATGAGACAGCGGTCGGTGCGGGATTAAGGAAACAGCTCGGGTTCGACCACACGAGACTGACCACATGGCTTGCTCTTCCGCGTTCAGGACCTCCCCTTCCGCATCTACATGGGCTACGATTCCCATGAGGACATCACCTTTGAGGTTGCCAAGTTTTCACTTGAGCAGCGCGCGTCGGTCCCTGTGGAGGTCATCCCCCTGAAGCGCGCGGAGCTGCAAAAGCGCGGTATCTACACACGCACGCAGGACCCTAAGCAGAGCACCGAATTCACCTACTGCCGCTTCTTTGTGCCCTACTTGAACAACTACAAGGGCTGGGCCATGTTTGTGGACGATGACTTCCTGTTCCAGGGCGACATCGCCGACCTGCTAAACAAGATGGATGACAGCAAGGCCATCATGTGCGACTACAAGCCACCGTGTCGCAGAAGCTCGCGGGCCGCGCACAGAGCCCCTACCCCCGCAAGAACTGGAGCAGCATGGTGCTTTGGAACTGCGGCCACCCTGCCAACGAGCCCGTCAAGCTGAGCTTGATCAACACGGAGAGCGGCGCCTACCTGCACCGCTTCTCCTGGATCACCGACGACAACCTCATAGGCGCCGTCCCGTACACCTGGAACTTCCTGGTAGATTGGTACACCGTGGAGGAGATGAACGGCAAGCTCCCGGGCGCCATCCACTACACCGAGGGTGGCCCCTGGTTCCCAGATTACAGGAACACCGACTACGCCAAGGAGTGGTTCGATGAGCTCAAGAAGTACGAGGCCACGCTCGCCAAGCCGCGCCTGCTCTGCCCCTACGAGCTGTTCTCCACAGAGGGCAACAAGCCCCTGGAGGGCTACGCCAACTCCGCCGACCTGTGGAGCTGGGACATGGAGGCTTGAACCCTCCGCCGAGGCCTTAGTCCATAACCCCGGAGGGCGCTGACTCGGCATCGAAAGCTACTCACAAATAAGCAGAACACAGCCGGCAGCCGCAGCTTTGGGCCATTCCTGGCCGATGCAGTGTTGCAGCCGCCTGGGTATCTGGCCACCGCATCATATACCATGCAGCCGTGACTCGCCCCTAGATATCCAATCCTGTGGATGGGTGAGACTGCACATGCAGCTGGCGCGCATGCAGTAGTGTGTGCTGGGGCAGAACCATGCCTACTCTCTACTTAGCACGTCATGAGTGGGACACCAGGCAGTGCCTGCAGCCTTGCCCGATATACCAGCATGATGGATATACATACTGGTAACTGAGACATGGCTATATTCAACTCATGCTCGAAATCCAGCCGGAGGAGCTTGGTTTTGCGCGCAGAATAGGCACCCGCGGCACCGTCCGAGGCAGCTTCACAGCACCTATCTTCGCCCGTCGGTCCGCACTTCACGGTGATGACTCCGCTTGCGCGTCTCCGGCCATGGTCCAAGCCGCACCCCTCCGCCCTCCTTACCCCAACCAAACCCGCTCCCCTCCCCAATTCCTCAGCCACCCGTACACCACGGCCGGCGCGCTTCCCCGAGTCACCCGCGGCACCGTCCGAGGCAGCTTCACAGCACCTATCTTCGCCCGTCGGTCCGCACTTCACGGTGATGACTCCGCTTGCGCGTCTCGTCCGGCCATGGTCCAAGCCGCACCCCTCCGCCCCCCTTACCCCAACCACAATCCCCGCTCCCCTCCCTAACCCGGAAGCCACTCCACCGCCGGCGCGCATCCCCGAGTCACCCGCGGCACCGTCCGAGGCAGCTTCACAACACCTATCTTCACCCGTCGGTCCGCACTTCACTGTGATGACTCCGCTTGCGCGTCTCCGGCCATGGTCCAAGCCGCACCCCTCCGCCCCCCTTACCCCAACCACACCCGCTCCCCTCCCCAATTTCTCAGCCACCCGTACACCACCGCCGCCGCGCGCGCATCCCCGAGTCACCCGCGGCACCTACCGTCCGAGGCAGCTTCACAGCACCTATCTTCGCCCGTCGGTCCGCACTTCACGGTGATGACTCCGCTTGCGCGTCTCCGGCCAGGGTTCAAGCCGCACCCCTCCGCCTCCCTTACCCCAACGACACCCGCTCCCCTCCCCAACCCCGCAGCCACACCACCGCCGGCGCGCATCCCCGAGTCACCCGCGGCACCTACCGTCCGAGGCAGCTTCACATCACCTATCTTCGCCCGTCGGTCCGCACTTCACGGTGATGACTCCGCATGCATGCGCGCCCGCCCGCAGCGGTATGCGTCGCACCGCCAACTCCAGAAGACTCAAGACCTGGAGACGGAGGCGGCGCTAATTCTCGCGTGGGCTTCAGGCAGCTTTAGTAGTCGTACTTAGCGCTAGTATTTTGCAGCTTGCGCTTTTGTAATTCAAATAACTAGTAGTGTGGGCCTTGAGTTGGCGGGAGACGACGACGCGTCGCGAGGCGGCAGTCGTCGATAACCTCGTACAGCGCTCGTCAACGAGCGAGTAGTCGCGCACCAGTGCTATGGGTTCAGGGGAACCTATACCAGTATCTCTCGTCCCTTTTTGTAATTCACACCAGTATCTCTCCCGTACTCGTACCTGAGAACTGGACAGAGAAGCTGCTTACTGTATATGAAAGCTTTATTCCTCGTAGTTTCGCGCCAGCATGGCAGCCGCGCGATCTATTTTTGAATCCTGGCCAGACGAGGCGCGCGTGCCGCCGTGATGGCCGGTGGGCAGCGGCCGCGCGCGTCGCTCACACCTCGACCTGAGCAGCGACCCTCGCGTCAACACGACCGACCGCCGACTCGGCCTCTTGTAGCACACTGTGTTCGCCCCCACGAACTCTACGGAAGTCCTTCACAAGGCCCCGTACCCGTCGACTCCTGACACGAACTTGCCAGCACCATGGCCGAGACAGCTAGCCGCCCGGCTCACAAGTATGCCACGAAGGTATGCCGCGTGGCTTGCCCCTTCACACCCAGTCGTCGCCGACGGCCGCGTCCCAAAAACTATACTTTACTGTCACAAATAGTAAGCCCTATGTGGCGTCGCTTGACGGACCCTGTCACTACTGCTTCGCCTGGTAGTTTGAGACCTAACGGACGATGGATTCCCTGGTCCTGGACCATGGAGCTTCCCCTGGCATGTCGACCCTCCTAGGGGTCTGGAGGGGGGGGAGGCGGGAGCACAAGCTCTAGATCTCCATCTGTACCGAAGACCGCGTCGGCGGGGAGCAGGCGCACACGGGGGCGGCGAGGGGGGGGGGGGGGGGGGGGCTTCGAGACTGCGTCTCTCACGCCGCCCGCTTATGGTGCTATTATGAACTGGTTTTAGTCGGCCCATTCTCTACTTGTGTTAAGTAGTCTCGGTCCAGCCGTCGTTAGTCGCCTCGCCAGATACGTCACTGTCTCGACCCGTGCATGAGACAGCGGTCGGTGCGGGATTAAGGAAACAGCTCGGGTTCGACCACACGAGACTGACCACATGGCTTGCTCTTCCGCGTTTAGGACCTCCCCTTCCGCATCTACATGGGCTACGATTCCCATGAGGACATCACCTTTGAGGTTGCCAAGTTTTCACTTGAGCAGCGCGCGTCGGTCCCTGTGGAGGTCATCCCCCTGAAGCGCGCGGAGCTGCAAAAGCGCGGTATCTACACACGCACGCAGGACCCTAAGCAGAGCACCGAATTCACCTACTGCCGCTTCTTTGTGCCCTACTTGAACAACTACAAGGGCTGGGCCATGTTTGTGGACGATGACTTCCTGTTCCAGGGCGACATCGCCGACCTGCTAAACAAGATGGATGACAGCAAGGCCATCATGTGCGACTACAAGCCACCGTGTCGCAGAAGCTCGCGGGCCGCGCACAGAGCCCCTACCCCCGCAAGAACTGGAGCAGCATGGTGCTTTGGAACTGCGGCCACCCTGCCAACGAGCCCGTCAAGCTGAGCTTGATCAACACGGAGAGCGGCGCCTACCTGCACCGCTTCTCCTGGATCACCGACGACAACCTCATAGGCGCCGTCCCGTACACCTGGAACTTCCTGGTAGATTGGTACACCGTGGAGGAGATGAACGGCAAGCTCCCGGGCGCCATCCACTACACCGAGGGTGGCCCCTGGTTCCCAGATTACAGGAACACCGACTACGCCAAGGAGTGGTTCGATGAGCTCAAGAAGTACGAGGCCACGCTCGCCAAGCCGCGCCTGCTCTGCCCCTACGAGCTGTTCTCCACAGAGGGCAACAAGCCCCTGGAGGGCTACGCCAACTCCGCCGACCTGTGGAGCTGGGACATGGAGGCTTGAACCCTCCGCCGAGGCCTTAGTCCATAACCCCGGAGGGCGCTGACTCGGCATCGAAAGCTACTCACAAATAAGCAGAACACAGCCGGCAGCCGCAGCTTTGGGCCATTCCTGGCCGATGCAGTGTTGCAGCCGCCTGGGTATCTGGCCACCGCATCATATACCATGCAGCCGTGACTCGCCCCTAGATATCCAATCCTGTGGATGGGTGAGACTGCACATGCAGCTGGCGCGCATGCAGTAGTGTGTGCTGGGGCAGAACCATGCCTACTCTCTACTTAGCACGTCATGAGTGGGACACCAGGCAGTGCCTGCAGCCTTGCCCGATATACCAGCATGATGGATATACATACTGGTAACTGAGACATGGCTATATTCAACTCATGCTCGAAATCCAGCCGGAGGAGCTTGGTTTTGCGCGCAGAATAGGCACCCGCGGCACCGTCCGAGGCAGCTTCACAGCACCTATCTTCGCCCGTCGGTCCGCACTTCACGGTGATGACTCCGCTTGCGCGTCTCCGGCCATGGTCCAAGCCGCACCCCTCCGCCCTCCTTACCCCAACCAAACCCGCTCCCCTCCCCAATTCCTCAGCCACCCGTACACCACGGCCGGCGCGCTTCCCCGAGTCACCCGCGGCACCGTCCGAGGCAGCTTCACAGCACCTATCTTCGCCCGTCGGTCCGCACTTCACGGTGATGACTCCGCTTGCGCGTCTCGTCCGGCCATGGTCCAAGCCGCACCCCTCCGCCCCCCTTACCCCAACCACAATCCCCGCTCCCCTCCCTAACCCGGAAGCCACTCCACCGCCGGCGCGCATCCCCGAGTCACCCGCGGCACCGTCCGAGGCAGCTTCACAACACCTATCTTCACCCGTCGGTCCGCACTTCACTGTGATGACTCCGCTTGCGCGTCTCCGGCCATGGTCCAAGCCGCACCCCTCCGCCCCCCTTACCCCAACCACACCCGCTCCCCTCCCCAATTTCTCAGCCACCCGTACACCACCGCCGCCGCGCGCGCATCCCCGAGTCACCCGCGGCACCTACCGTCCGAGGCAGCTTCACAGCACCTATCTTCGCCCGTCGGTCCGCACTTCACGGTGATGACTCCGCTTGCGCGTCTCCGGCCAGGGTTCAAGCCGCACCCCTCCGCCTCCCTTCCCCCAACGACACCCGCTCCCCTCCCCAACCCCGCAGCCACACCACCGCCGGCGCGCATCCCCGAGTCACCCGCGGCACCTACCGTCCGAGGCAGCTTCACATCACCTATCTTCGCCCGTCGGTCCGCACTTCACGGTGATGACTCCGCATGCATGCGCGCCCGCCCGCAGCGGTATGCGTCGCACCGCCAACTCCAGAAGACTCAAGACCTGGAGACGGAGGCGGCGCTAATTCTCGCGTGGGCTTCAGGCAGCTTTAGTAGTCGTACTTAGCGCTAGTATTTTGCAGCTTGCGCTTTTGTAATTCAAATAACTAGTAGTGTGGGCCTTGAGTTGGCGGGAGACGACGACGCGTCGCGAGGCGGCAGTCGTCGATAACCTCGTACAGCGCTCGTCAACGAGCGAGTAGTCGCGCACCAGTGCTATGGGTTCAGGGGAACCTATACCAGTATCTCTCGTCCCTTTTTGTAATTCACACCAGTATCTCTCCCGTACTCGTACCTGAGAACTGGACAGAGAAGCTGCTTACTGTATATGAAAGCTTTATTCCTCGTAGTTTCGCGCCAGCATGGCAGCCGCGCGATCTATTTTTGAATCCTGGCCAGACGAGGCGCGCGTGCCGCCGTGATGGCCGGTGGGCAGCGGCCGCGCGCGTCGCTCACACCTCGACCTGAGCAGCGACCCTCGCGTCAACACGACCGACCGCCGACTCGGCCTCTTGTAGCACACTGTGTTCGCCCCCACGAACTCTACGGAAGTCCTTCACAAGGCCCCGTACCCGTCGACTCCTGACACGAACTTGCCAGCACCATGGCCGAGACAGCTAGCCGCCCGGCTCACAAGTATGCCACGAAGGTATGCCGCGTGGCTTGCCCCTTCACACCCAGTCGTCGCCGACGGCCGCGTCCCAAAAACTATACTTTACTGTCACAAATAGTAAGCCCTATGTGGCGTCGCTTGACGGACCCTGTCACTACTGCTTCGCCTGGTAGTTTGAGACCTAACGGACGATGGATTCCCTGGTCCTGGACCATGGAGCTTCCCCTGGCATGTCGACCCTCCTAGGGGTCTGGAGGGGGGGGAGGCGGGAGCACAAGCTCTAGATCTCCATCTGTACCGAAGACCGCGTCGGCGGGGAGCAGGCGCACACGGGGGCGGCGAGAGGGGGGGGGGGGGGGGGGGGGAGGGCTTCGAGACTGCGTCTCTCACGCCGCCCGCTTATGGTGCTATTGTGAACTGGTTTTAGTCGGCCCATTCTCTACTTGTGTTGGGTAGTCTCGATCCAGCCGTCGTTAGTCGCCTCGCCAGATACGTCACTGTCTCGACCCGTGCATGAGACAGCGGTCGGTGCGGGATTAAGGAAACAGCTCGGGTTCGACCACACGAGACTGACCACATGGCTTGCTCTTCCGCGTTCAGGACCTCCCCTTCCGCATCTACATGGGCTACGATTCCCATGAGGACATCACCTTTGAGGTTGCCAAGTTTTCACTTGAGCAGCGCGCGTCGGTCCCTGTGGAGGTCATCCCCCTGAAGCGCGCGGAGCTGCAAAAGCGCGGTATCTACACACGCACGCAGGACCCTAAGCAGAGCACCGAATTCACCTACTGCCGCTTCTTTGTGCCCTACTTGAACAACTACAAGGGCTGGGCCATGTTTGTGGACGATGACTTCCTGTTCCAGGGCGACATCGCCGACCTGCTGGACCAGATCGATGACAGCAAGGCCATCATGTGCGTCCAGCACGACTACAAGCCGACCGTGTCGCAGAAGCTCGCGGGTCGCGCACAGAGCCCCTACCCCCGCAAGAACTGGAGCAGCATGGTGCTTTGGAACTGCGGCCACCCTGCCAACGAGCCCGTCAAGCTGAGCCTGATCAACGCGGAGAGCGGCGCCTACCTGCACCGCTTCTCCTGGATCACCGACGACAACCTCATAGGCGCCGTCCCGTACACCTGGAACTTCCTGGTAGATTGGTACACCGTGGAGGAGATGAACGGCAAGCTCCCGGGCGCCATCCACTACACCGAGGGTGGCCCCTGGTTCCCAGATTACAGGAACACCGACTACGCCAAGGAGTGGTTCGATGAGCTCAAGAAGTACGAGGCCACGCTCGCCAAGCCGCGCCTGCTCTGCCCCTACGAGCTGTTCTCCACAGAGGGCAACAAGCCCCTGGAGGGCTACGCCAACTCCGCCGACCTGTGGAGCTGGGACATGGAGGCTTGAACCCTCCGCCGAGGCCTTAGTCCATAACCCCGGAGGGCGCTGACTCGGCATCGAAAGCTACTCACAAATAAGCAGAACACAGCCGGCAGCCGCAGCTTTGGGCCATTCCTGGCCGATGCAGTGTTGCAGCCGCCTGGGTATCTGGCCACAGCATCATATACCATGCAGCTGTGACTCGCCCCTGGATATCCAATCCTGTGGATGGGTGAGACTGCACATGCAGATGGCGCGCATGCAGTAGTGTGTGCTGGGGCAGAACCATGCCTACTCTCTACTTAGCACGTCATGAGCGGGACACCGGGCAGTGCCTGCAGCCTTGCCCGATATACCAGCATGATGGATATACATACTGGTAACTGAGACATGGCTATATTTAACTCATGCTCGAAATCCAGCCTGAGAAGCTTGGTTTTGCGCGCAGAATAGGCTCTGGTAAGCACACACAGTGGGAGAGGTGCGTCTGCATCAGCATCAGCGAAACAACCATGGTGCGATACAAATTGACATTGCGTGCGCTGCCCCTGCAGCAGGTCATGCTGTGGCATGCAGGCAGGGATGTGCGCGAAGCGGGGCAAATCCTGTACTAGTCCCATGAAGAACTGCTTGCGATGACAAGTCTCAATGTAGCATATTGCTGTTGGCTTTGTAGTGCAGTATAAAGAGAGTCCCGGCGCGCATGCGCAGGGATGTGATGGGAGAGGTCATCGTATATGAAACACTTCTGGGGGATAACACTGGGTGGGATAGCAAATGCATCTCATTAGCATGTAGATGTGCAAAGCACGTGACTAAACACATAAAAGCATCAAGATGGCAGCATGAGTAGCAGCAGCATCTTCATCAGTCCTGTGGTCACCAGTACATGGCGAAGTCGGAGACATGGTAGATGGGCTGGGGGATCCCATTCAACAGTGAGACCGCCCATTCATCACTAGGGTAGTGTTTGGCCGCTGATCCTCGAACGGTACCGACAGCATTCAGACAGGCAGTTTAAAGCCGAGGCCATAGTGACTGGTGACCTGGACCTAGTTGAGAATAGTGAAATGGCTGTCATGTGATCTGTTGGGTGAAACACTGCAGGTGCTAAGGATGGATCCTTGGCATTTTGGTTAGTGCTGCGCTGGACATTATTCTCCTCAGTTGTAAACTCATCGCATGCGCAGCAAATAGGCAATGCATCACCTTCTATGAGCCGCCGTGCTTACCTTATCGCTGAAATGGCGGGGGGGGGGGGGGGGGGGGGGGCAGATAGCTAAATACAAGGGTCGGTGCTCTCCGGTCCAGGATATAGACACAGCTTGGGTGACATCAGACTCCCACTGGCGCAGTGCGTAGCCACTCCGTTCATTGCTGAACTCCGTACGAGATAAAACAGAGTAGCAATGGATCTTTGGGTGATTTCTTTGGCTGTTGGAGCAGCTTTGGGGAGTGCACACAGGAACAAGGACAGCAGAGTGCACGAGCAGTGCTGCGTATATGATATATGAACGTGGCGGTATGGTGCAAAACTAGGGGAAGTGAGCGATCGGTGCAAGCTCGCACGCTGATGATGACGTACAAGAGCTCGAAACTGTGTGCGGCATTATGAGCGCGCACGGCAGTGTGCGGCATTACGAGGGCCCCTGGGTGGTGGGTGAAATGATTGTCATGTGCAATGGGCATTCTTTGCGTATTTACATGCAGCCACCGCGCTTTACATAGTTGTAAATAAGATGGCTGTCTGGGAGAGTGGAACGGAATGGAGGGTGATGATAACGAGGGGTAGGGGGAGTGGGGGCAGCCCACAGCATGATCACATAACCGGGCTGAATCCCTGCATGCTTGAGTACTCAGCGTTACCCATGGCAGGGAATCGCTTCTGCGCTGCCTTGGCGAGGTGGATGACATCGCACATGAGGGGAAACGCGGTGATCAGCATGCGAGCCGCCTGGACGGGGGTGAGCAGGCCGCGGCAGACGGTGCGCATCAGTTCGAACAGCACGTTCTGCTGCCGGATCAGGCTGTCCTTGTACATGGCCACCGCCTCCTGGCTCTTGAGAAAGTCGGTCGCGCGCTTGATGGAGTATATACCGGTGAGCTCTGCTGCGTTGGTACTCGTGACATTCTGGACGCGGATGCGGTCTGCCATCATCTCCTTCAGATTGCTCAGGTAGGCCTGGTACAGGTTCCATATCTGGATGGACTGCTCCGGCGTGAGCTCTATCTGCTGGACAATGCGATCGTAGAGGTTGTCTAGCCACGTGGCGGACTCGGCCTCCGAGACCTTCTTCGCGCTTTCGTCGTGGGCATTCACCAGCCACTTCAGAAGCGAACTGGAGCCCTCCAGCAGCACCGCGTCCACCTGCTGGAACAAGCTGGCGACGAGGTTATCCAGCTGCTGCAACGCGGAGCCGTCCAGATCGGTGCCTGCGTCCAGCTTGGCAAGACACTCTGAAAGGCGCTTGACGTACAGGCCGTGCATGTCGCTCAGCGCAAGCAGCAGGCGGCTGTCGTCCGTCAGTCGCTCGCTAGCCAGTACCACCGCCAGCTGCTGCCCCTCCGGCCCAAAGACTGTGATCGTGCCGCTGTTCGCGCCGCCGACCTCCTTTATCTTCTGGCTCATGACATGGCCACGCTCGCGCATCACCCTCAGTTGTTCATCCTTCACTGTCAGCACGCTCTCCAGGAGGCTGTTACGAGTGTCCAGGTCGTGCTTCGTCACCGTGAGTTTCTGCACCGACTCCGTGAGCTCCTTTATCTGCTCCTGCAGCGTGTTCACCCGCTGTTTTTGCCGCTCGCGGAAGCGCCGCTGCGCCAGCCGGTTCTTCTCCTGCTGCTTCGACCCCTTACCGCCCGCGCCACCTTCGCTGCCGCCATCATCGCCACCGCTCGTCTCAGGAAGGCGGTCGTCGTCTCCGTCGGCGCTGAGTTCCTGACGGTCGCTCATGTTTTCAAGCGTGAAGCAAGGAAGATACGCTGTGTCCCGTGAAGGAGCTGCGAAGGTACGGGTGAGCTGGCAGCTACCTCGTACCCGCGTAGCGGGTGGTCCGAACAGGATCGGCGAGGGGGCGGCGCAACAAGGACAAGGGTTTGGAGCGGGGCAGCCGAAGTCCTGCAGAGTATGGTACTAGCAATTGCTCTCGATTGGCCGTATTCGATGTTCGCATCCGACTAGGTAATCTCGACGGGGGTTGGCGGGAAGTTGCGTGCTGGGTTGTGGGTGAGCATCGCGATGACTAAGACGATGGGGCGGGTACCGCCCGTAGCAGGGGCTACCCCTGGTAGCACACTAGCACTACCCGCGTGGTACTACCTCGTACTTGGCGCTTGAGTGATACCTAGTGCTCATCGCATCTAGAATTAGCCGCTATTTTGCCCCTTCCTGCCGCCCGTAGTACTTTGCTTTCCCCCGAATCTTCTCCGTGTTGTAAAAGATAATTACCCGGGTACATGAGCTAGCAGCACAAGGCGATAAAAGCAAATAACCCATCACTACCCGCCGGGTAGTGATGGTACATCCCTTGTCCGCTCGTTAGAGCCGTCGTCTCGTACGCGAGAGACCCGGGTTCGACTCCTGGCTGATGTATTTCGGCAATATCGGCCCGGCGTGTCCCGGGTTTACTCGGTTGATACATTAGCCCTTCGGGGTTCGAATGAGGCAATGGTCTACTGGCTATGCCAGACCTACGACTGCAGTTGGCGCACGAGGTCAAGTGCTGGGGCGGCTTCGGCCGATGTCCCGGGGCGAACTTTACTTTAACTTTACTTTACTTTTACCCGCCGAGTCGCCGCCGGGAATCCTTACAGGTGATACGGGTAGGACGCGGACCCCACGGCAATCTGCTACTTTTTCTCCCTACCCTCTTGGGTTGAGCGGAGAAAACGGAGGAGGCAGTCCGAAATTTCCCGCACTTTTAATGATACCGTACCGGTAGCACTGCGTTTAAATCACGAAAATAACGAATGTCCTCCTCCCCCTCCGCGTGTGCTGCGTCTTCGTGAGTGGACCGTCATACATTCGATATTTAATCGTTTGATTTCAAGGAATTTCTCCCACAGTCCGTGAAAATTCTGCAACTAAGACGAATTTACCTTGAATTATACCGGAAACATATTGCAAAATCACGAATGTCCTCATCCTCCGGGGCTGCTGCGTGTTCGTAAATGAACCATTGTATATTCGGTATTCGGTCGTTTGATTTCACTGTACAGGAACGAGTGCGGCTTGTTTCTGAATGGACGCGTGTGCATTCTATCCCGTGCACGCTTGATATTCGTCTGATACGCCAAAATACCGCGGTACCGCAGCGCGTTTTGTTCTAAACTAGTTTATGTGGTTTCTCTACCTGTACGAGATAGCCCTGGCGCGGCGCCCGTAGCGCGTGTGTGCGCGCGCACGATTGCGGGGGCCGGTCAGAGCCACCACCTGCCTTCACGGCGGACCGACCGGTCACTCTCCTTTGCTGTGGCACGCTCCATCGAGCGCACCACAGCAAAGTCGCGGCAATTTTGCCGCGCAGGGTGCCGGTCTTCCGCCATCGTACCATGTACGGTGAGCGACGCCTTTCGGGGCCCCCCCTGGGAGAAACCCGTTAGGGTTTGTGTGGTTAATGTACGCGCGCCGCTTGCGACGTGCTAACTACTACCCGCGAACGAGCTGCTGATTACTCGCCCAACGCGAGGAGAGGACGAAGCTGCAGCGCTTCCCCATTCAGTGGAACAAGGTCCAAGACCTTCGACCAGTGTCGACCAACAGTAACCCCTGGCTGCCCTTTCCCGTGTGGGCATGGCTCGATCTGTACGGGCCCCTACTCGGCGTAGGTGTCGCGATGCGCTCCGATTGGGGCGTATGCCGGCGTATGCCCGTCGTCTAGTACAGATTCGAGTACAAAGTGACAGTACACTGCCAGTGGCCAAGCCAGCGCCCAGTGGCACATGGCTACTCCCACGCCGCGGCACTCCTACTGTGCCGCGCACCGTGGACCCTGACGCCGACGCGGAGAGGGCCAGCAGAGCGACAGGGCGCTCTGCTCGCCCCCCTCGCGACATCCATCGCGCCAATTCCTGTACTCCCGACTCCCCTTTTATGAGACATCGCGTCCGTCGTAATCTCGGCAACTGGCAAGCCGCTGGCGCAAATCGCAGTGTTCTCAACTGGATATCCCGAGGTGTACGCGTTCCTTTCTTGGACGGGCTTGCCCCACCTTCTTTTCATCAGGGGGTGTCAATGGGGGATGCTACTCCTGCTCAACTAGAGTTTATGGACGGTGAATTGGCTCGCTTCCTGGCCGTTGGGGCCTGGGAGCGAGGCTACTGCGCAAAATGGGTGTCCCGGCTGTTCCTGGTTCCTAAGCCTGGAACAAACAAATGGAGGCTCATCATTGACCTTCGCCCCCTGAACCGCTATTGTGAGACGCGCGATCTTTCGTTTGAGACGCTTTCGCATTTACGCAACCTGGCGCGCCCTGGGGACTACATGTTACAGATGGACCTGCAAGAGGGGTTTTACGCGGTTGGAATCGCCCCTGAGGACATGGATTTTTTCACTGTCGATTACCGCGGCACTCTGTACCGACTGGCTGGCCTTCCCATGGGCTGGTCTCTGTCCCCCTATTACTTCTGCCAATTCACCAACGTCCTCACTAGGGCATTGCGTCGTAACCCGGCTGAAGCAGATGGCACACCTATTTTCCGGCGACGATTTGGCCTGCGCATGTTGCCCTACATGGACGATTTCCTGTTTCTAGCTCGGACTCAGGCTGAGGCCATCTGGCAACGTGACTACATCGAACGCCACCTCTCGGGCTTTGGCCTGCTGCGCAACCCCAACAAGGGCGTGTGGGAGCCCACCCAGAAGCTCGTGCACCTGGGGTTAGAAATTGACACATCGGGGTCACCTACTCTTCGTGCGCCCGCTGAGAAACTCGCCAGCATTGCTCGCGTGGCCAAACGCCTAATCCAACGAGCAAAACGCGATCGTCGGTGGTTGCCAGCTCGCGAGTTGGCCGCTCTCGCGGGCAAATGCCAGTTTCTCTACTTGGCCATTGCCCCTGCCCGTTTCTACCTTCGTGAGCTGCATGATGTGCTCAAGACGCGCGACTCTTGGTCCGGCCGCGTCAAGCTTACCCGCCAGCTCGAGCGCGATCTGCAATGGTGGGTGGGTGTGCCCACCCAACACAACGGCCGCCCCATTAACCGCCCCGTCGAAACCGGATACCTACACGTCGACAGTTCGTCTTACGGCTGGGGTGCCGTTTTGAACGAGCACCATGAAGCTCGGGGTTTTTGGTACGACGATGACCGCAATGCGCACATTACCCTGAAAGAGCTCAAAGCCGTCCGCTTGGCTATCGAGTCCTTCCTCCCCATGCTCCAAAACCGCCACATCCGCTTGCACGGGTTTTCCCAAGCAGTTGTCGGCGTCCTCACTAACCTCACCTCTCGCTCTCCACGCCTCATGGCTGAGCTACGCAAAACGTGGTACCTCATGGACACGCACGGCATCACCCTTTCCGTGCGCTACATCCGTTCTGCGGCGAATATCTGGGCTGACCGCCTTAGTCGCGAGGTTGATTGCGACGACTGGCAGTTCAACCCTCGTCGATTCGCCTCGCTCACTGCTAAATGGGGCGCCTGCACCATCGACCGCTTCGCGACTTCTGAAAACGCCCTCCTGCCCCGCTACAACGCCCGTTGGCGTGACCCGCGGTGCGAGGCCGTCGACGCCCTGCGCCTCTCCGACGCTGCATGGCGTTGCGAACGTAACTGGTGTAACCCTCCGTGGAACCTCATCGGCGATCTAGTCTCCAAACTTGAGTCCAGCGGTGCCCCAGCCATCGTCATTGTTCCCTACTGGCCTGACAAAGCTTGGTACCAGCTCCTCTCGGAGATGTGCTCCGACATGCGCTCTTGGAAGCCGCGCCACGACCTCTTCATTCCTGGCCGTACCGGCGACCGCCTTCCTGTGGGCGCACCCCGCTGGCCTGTCGTCGCCTTCAACATTCCACGCTCGCAGTCGTAAACGAACCGCGTGTAAACTGGCAAAGCCAGACTCGAATGCATGATTGAAATGATCTAAACGTGTTTATGGGGTTTCCTAACGGACTATAGCTGTCCTAGTGCGACCCGTACGGTCTGTAGTGGTTTGAAGCCGTTACCATCGGGGTTTGGTACGGGCTACCCCATCGCCCGCGAGCCCTGCGCTCCCGGCCGGGGAGCTACTTAGGACAGCCACCAGCAGCTCGTCTGCCATCTTCCAGCTCGACCGCCTTCCTGTGGGCGCACCCCGCTGGCCTGTCGTCGCCTTCAACATTCCCGCCCGTGACCCCCGCCCGTGGCCTGCTGCGCCCGGCATTTTCTAGTCGGCAAACCAGACGATCCTTGTGAAATGTTCTAAACTAGTTTATGTGGTTTCTCTACCTGTACGAGATAGCCCTGGCGCGGCGCCCGTAGCGCGTGTGTGCGCGCGCACGATTGCGGGGGCCGGTCAGAGCCACCACCTGCCTTCACGGCGGACCGACCGGTCACTCTCCTTTGCTGTGGCACGCTCCATCGAGCGCACCACAGCCCGCCCAACCCTCCCTGGCTGTGGGATCGTATGCCTGCAAATTCCTGAATATCACAACCTGTAACCAGACCTGGCATTCTTCGGCAAACCAGACGATCCTTGTGAAATTACTGTTGATTGTGGTGTAGTAAAGAAAGAGTAGTACCGGTGTGAATTACAAAAAGGGCAGAAGCAAATCCACCCACTACTAGAAAAAGTACTAAAAAATCAACACCATGATGGTGTAGCCGCCTCATGTCACTCACATATACAGCCCCGCGTCCGCCGACCCGGGGCCCGGCGTCCGTCGACGGACGGGCGACGGTCGAACGACGGCGTCCGGCGTCCGCTTCCGGTACACGCGGCGGGCTTGGCGTTTCACGCCGTGCCCGCCCCGTAGACCTGACGACCGGCCCGACCGGCGCGGCCTCGGGATGCGGGCCGCTGTTAGGCGGTTTGCAGCGCTGCATGGTGCTGATCTTTTAATACAGTACTGCTTTTCGCGGTGTGTGTGTTTCTGGCCCTTTTGTAATATGCACACCAGTATTCAGCGGCCCGCTTTTACGCGGCTAGTAGATTTGATCTGTTTTTAAAATAGCTCATGCAACTACCTGTTTTTAAAATCAATGCTGCTCTTAAAATAAATTTTAACAAATCTACCGCTAAAAGCAGACCTGAAAGATCAACACTACAAGCCGGCTGAAAGCGGCCCGCATCCCGCAGGACGCTCAACCCAAGAGGTAGGGGCACCTCCACAAATCCCCGGCGCGAAGCGCCGCTTAGTAACATATGCGCACAAAAATTACAACTACTAGCAATTGTGAAAGGTTGCCAGCAAAAGAGACATAAGCCTGAGACCTCAAGCAAGAGGCCAGGGAGCCAGGAAGCAAAGAAGAGCCATGAGAAAATCTACGGGCATAAAATAAGAAAATCTACGGCCATAGAATATGAAAATCTACGGCCATCGTTCTGCTACCTTGCCTACTACATATGGGGATATCCCGTACTATTAGTTACATGAGCTAACTGCAAAATCGGCCAGCTCTTGTCTGCGTGGCGCCGCCGTTTCTCCTTGCTCATCAACATGGCACATGCAGACAACGTTCTTGGCGGGGTCGCGGCCGCGCGTGCGGCACTTGATGGTTCTCCTACGCCTGCGTCGCGTCGCTCGTCGGCATGTGTTGCTATGACCCGGGTCATTGGCTGCAAGCGTCCTCGCCGCGGCTGATAGCCTACCCCGGGGCGGGGGTCCCTTTATATTTGGTTCCTGGGAGGTAAGCGACTTCGTGGTTCCCTTGGCTCCTTCTTGGTACCTTAGCTCCCTGTCCTCCTGCTCGACCTTGGTTTCAGGCTTATGTCTCTCTTTTGCTGGCAACCTTTCATAGTTGCTGTTAGTTCTGTTTGTAGTGCGCATTTGTGAAAGCCCTGATGTAATAATAAAAGCTAACTGCAAAAGGCGATTTCAAAGTTGAGTCTGGTTTTGCCGAAATTGGCAGGAAGGTTTAGCGAAAAGCGTGGAGGGAAAACGGAGTCAGGGGGGGCGCTGCGTGGAACGCAGCGAAAACTGGAAGATGGCAGGCTCAGCTGTTCTGGCTGCTTTTATGTCTACTCGTGCTGCACCCAACAAGGGCGCAACAACAGTTACTAGTTCCCGTACCACTGCGCAGCACTTGTAGCTGAAAAGCGGTTAGGTCAAGGATGGAAACCCCATAAACTAGTTTAGATCATTTCAAAGTTGAGTCTGGTTTTGCCAGTCTTGAGCGAACGGAGAGAGCGGTGGATTGACGGAGAAGGGGGAGCGCCAAGTCATGAAGGAGGCACTGGGAAGGCCACCGCTGCGGAGTCCTGTTGGACTTGGAAGTGGCGGAGAGGGGCGATGTGTCCAAAGAAGAACCACGCGCCAGGAGAAGGAAGAACGTTGGGGTCGATGTAGTCCAGAACGACATCAGAGTTAGTGGCCCAACCGCCCTGGTAGCGGATGTGGGACAGTGGCGCTCCAATGGCGTTTGCTGCAGAGGCTGCGCCCTTGCGTAGACTGTGTGAAGTCCAGGAAGTGCCAGCAGGGGGGGCAGCGTTGACTAGGTTGACTGCTGTAGACAACCAGTCTGACATCGTAGTAGCAGTCCAAGGTTTCGACTGCTCAGCCACATTGACAGCCCAGAAGTTGGAGGTAGCCAAGCCAACAGTAACCAGGGGGACAGACTGGACGTTGTCGATGAAGTAGCGCAAGAGACGTGCCACTCGAGGGTGCTCGGACACTGGAAGGAGAAGTACGCGCAGGTCGTCAGGTCCCCGCCGGCCGGCGCGACCCTTCTCGCGGTAGATCTGCAAGGTGATGTTGTAGGTGTCGACATGCACATCTTGCACTCGACAGGAGACGCCAGTAAGGCCCCTGGCAAAGAACAGGAAGTTGACAACCGAGGCCAAGAGGGCTCGGTAGTCGAGGTGGGACTCTGGGTAAGGAGCAGACACAATTAGCTCGGCCTTTGAGACGAAGCGGTAAGCTACATCCGCAGGCAGAGGGACACGCAAAGGGGCAGCGTCCAGTCGACGCTGACGTAACATTAACCCACGTCTTGCCGAAGTGAGGTGTAGGCTGTCCTTGGCGATCGGGACGAGGTTGTGCAGCTCGAAGAAGGTGTTGATGGCAGACAGATAGGGCTGCAGCGACTTAGCTGCGATATGCCCTCGCTCCCCGATCCAGGCAACGTACCGAACAACAGTAGCAGTAGTCGCCTCTAGCGGGCTGATGTTCTCGGAGTCGTGGCAGAACTCAGCGAACTGAGCCAACCTGCCGGCGTAGCTCTTGAGGGTCTGAGCGCTGAGGGAGCTGGAGAGCAGGTCGAGCGTCCGCTGGCCTAGCTCGTCTGAGCCGAACGCGTCCTGTAGTCGGGATCGCAGTGACGCAGCCCACGGAGCGATAGCTGCGGGCTCGTCGATTACGTAAGTGCGTCGTTTTACTGACAGAGTGCCACCGGGACGGCTACTGTTCGCAAAGTACTCGGCAGCAGCGGTTAGGTTCCCGGCGGTTGGCCGGTAGTTGCTGGACGGGTTTGCAGTAGCTCCAGTACGGGTTTGCGGGGCTAGGTTCAGGTAGGAGGGCCGCCCCGCGCGCCCTTCGCGCTCATAGCGCCTGTCCCGTGCGTAACGTACACGCGCGAAACTTGGTCGTTGCGAACCGGTTGTAACTCGTAGTGTAACAACCGACGAACGCAGAGATGGGGTTGTAAGAAAGGCGGATGGTTGAGCCGCCATGTGCAGGTGTGCGGATGGTTGAGCCGCACTCGGCTGTAGCTGTAAGAAGCGCCGCACCGAGGAAGGTCTAAATGAAGTCTGTAAGGTGGGGGGGTCAGGTCCTGACACATGGCGCTCATCCCGTCGTTGAGCTGCAAGGGTGCGCCTTGCGGCGGTCACCGAAAGGTGGCCTCGCAAGGCTCCTGCAGCTCCGACGAACGGCGCCCCACACCGTCACTCGTGCTCACCTTCGCGGCCACGTCCACGTCCGCCGCCACGTCCTCGCCCACGCCCGCGACCTGCAGCTGCAGGCGCCACTCGAGAAGTAGCGGTCGCCTTGGCGCTGCTGGCAACGGTCGCCTCGAAAACACGACGCTCGTAGTCCTGCATGAGGTCCCCAAAGATCGCGGAACCCAGATGCTCCGAAGCAGGCTGAAATTGCTGAGCTCGCAGCACATCCAGAACACCTTGGTCACCGTGCACACGCTTGATCTCATTGAGCTTCCGTAGGAAGGCCAAACGAAACCGAAACGCCTTGTCGATGGCCTCGGCGTGGTTCCGGGCTCTCGCGAGGTAGGGGGTGAAGTCCTGGTTGCTGGAAGGGACGTAGGGCAGTAGCTCGTCGAGCGCCACGAAAAGGGCGGCCATGTGGGCCCCGAAACACGACATCCACAAGTACTCCTCCTGGGCCGGCAGACGCCGGTCATCCTGCTTGAGGTACTCGTTCGTTAGGTCGGTGCTCAAAGGGAAAAGTCCAGGCACTCGGCTGACCGGTCGAACGGCCTCGTAACCAGACTCTGCTCTCTGCAGTAGCTCTGGCACCGCGAGGTAATCATCCTCGGCACTCACGGATTTTGCTCCGACACGGCCGCTCTGGGCTAGCTCTAGCAAGTCGGGGCGCTCTGCGGCTCCCCCGCTGCCTGTCGGCTGTCTCGCGAAGCGCTGCCCTGAGCCGGAGCCATGTGCCCCTTCTCCATCAACAACGCGATCACGAGCCGTCAATTGTGCCACAGCTGTAGCCAGCTCTCGCAGTAATGAAGACTGGGCCCTCATATCTGCGTTCAGCGACTGCAGCGTCGGCTCAGCGACGGGTTCTTCTCCATCTGACATAGTAACGCACGGACGTACGGACGAGAATATCACACTCGGGTGGCGAGCCGGGTGTGGTCTTGAACAACCTGGGGTGACCTTGCTCGCAACGGGTTACGAGACAGTTTTTACATCGCTGCGTGGAACGCAGCGAAAACTGGAAGATGGCAGGCTCAGCTGTTCTGGCTGCTTTTATGTCTACTCGTGCTGCACCCAACAAGGGCGCAACAACAGTTACTAGTTCCCGTACCACTGCGCAGCACTTGTAGCTGAAAAGCGGTTAGGTCAAGGATGGAAACCCCATAAACTAGTTTAGATCATATCCCGTAGTAGGGATATCCCGTACTTTAAAATGGTGGCGGTACCGCCGGTGCACCCGTGCACGTGTGATGCTGGTGTGCGAGGGCAAAGGGTATTTTTCTGGCGAGGGTGATTTTTCTATACCGGAAAGCTCTTGGAAAGCGGGCAGGCGACGCTCCGCTGCTGATACTATTATCATAGCCACATTATTATAGCCAAATTTTTTGCCAAAGAATGTTGCAACACAAATTGAAGGGCAGTGATGGATTTCCATCATTGTTGGATCACTACCGTCTAAACCACTATTGTACTGCCATGAAAACACCGCCCGGCACTGACCACGAAAGTTCTGCCTGCGCCCTACCGTCTGGGCGTCGGCCCATTCGAGTAAAGCGAGTTGGGGGAAGCCCCATCCCGCGGAGCAAAGCATTTCGGGACTGCGATAGAGCTAGTCGCTACATGTGCAACAAGAATCGCATTGCGAGGGAGGGCCCGATGCCATAACTGGAAAATTTTCCCATTCCATCTCCAGTAAAATCCAGGGGGCTGTGAAGGGAAGGGGGGGGGACCCGCCCAAAATAAATGCAGCTGAGTCTTCGGGTGTTGACGCAACCAGACTACTAGTAGCATCCTATCTACTAGCGTAGTATCAATATAGCTCTGGGACTAACAACCCAAAAATATGACGGTGAGACCCAGGATTACCCCCACCGTGGGCACTCCACCAACACATGTTCGATGGCGTGGGCAATAACACCATTCTCTTAGCTCATGGGAATAATACGAGTACACTAAATACGTTGGCACCTCTAAGAGCACTGAAGGTATCGATGTGCCCAGCAGGGATATAGGATTTGCGGAGCTTACCAACAGGATGTGGATTTCCAACTACTTACACGTAGCAGCTCTACATACAACAATTCAGCTACATCTGAAGTTTTGCTGAGGGCCATTTTTCCCTACAAGGAGTGCATCCTACTTAGGCCCATGACTGTCGCTCTGCGGCGGCATCTCAACCTCGTTCAAAGTGTCAAACTTGGTGGCATTCGGGTCGTCGTTGACGCAGCTGTTGAAACAGCCATTGGGCACAGACGTGTCCGCGTAGTTGGCGTTAGCAGTGCTGGACTTGTTGCGGCCGCAGCAGCTTTGCTTTCCCCGCAGCACGACGCACAGAAGCTCCACCATACCCAGGAACGCCACACCAGAGATACAGATGGCCGCGATGGAGAGTGCCTTCGCCAGGTCGGTCTGAGACCGCAGCTCCTCCAGCTCAGCCGTGAGGTCGGTGCAGGTGCTCTCCAGGGCGTCCACACGGTTGGACATCAGGCCCGCCTGTGACAGGAGCGCGCAGCAGTGCGTCAAAACTAGCAGCAATTTGATTAAATTCAACACAATGGCAACGGCATATACCATACCATTAAACTGGGTTTGCGGGCCAAAAAAAATAACGTCTTGCAGGAACGCGTCAGAGGATCCGTGTGGTATGTCAGGATAAATGTAGTAGTTCTCTCTTCATCGGGGGGGGGGGGGGGGGGGGGGGGGGGGACCGATAGTATACCGCAAACCCATAATGGTATGGTTACGGTATGAGGACTCGTGTGTGGTTACGGTATGAGGACTGGAAGGTCAGTGACGGATGTCCAACACTGTTGGCTCACTACCGTCTGGACCACTACTGCCATCAAAACACCGCCCGGCACTGACCACGAAAGTTCTGCCTGCGCCCTACCGTCGTAGGGCGTCGGCCCATTCGAGTAAAGCGAGTTGGGGGAAGCCCCATCCCGAGGAGCAAAGCATTTCGGAACTGCAATGGCAGTAGTCGCTACATGTGCAACAAAAAACGTATTGTGAGGGAGCGCCCGACGCCATAACTGGAAAATTCTCCCGTGTGGTATGTAAGGATATATGTAGTAGTTCTCTCTTCATCGGGGGGGGGGGGGGGGGGGGGGAACCGCAAAACCCATTTTATGGTATGGTTACGGCATGAGGACTCGTGTGTGGTGACGGTATGAGGACTCGTAATTCCTGCTCAGTCTGGAGAATGTGTATTTTTAGTCACTTATTTCACACAGTTGCGCATCGAAGAATGCGGGGGTCATCAAGCAGCACCCACCTGATAGTTCACGTACGACTGGCGCTTGCCGCTGAACACATAGGGGCTGCTGCCAACGCCAGGCCGGGTGGCGGTGGATTTCTCAAACTCCCACACAGTGGCGTCCGGTGCAAGCGTAAGTTCGGTCACTCCACGCCGGCTGACCTCCGCCACTTCTTCCGGAGGAGGGAAGAAGCTGTGCTTCGCGAAATACGGATGCGCGTCCTCAGAGAGAAGGAAGTTCAGCATGGCAACAAGCACACCGCCTGCAAGCACCCAGAGCACAAGCGCTGAGGTCCCTTGATGCATTTAAGCCGCCATGAGGATGGGCAATGTAAGGAGCACAGCATTGATGGGCATCAAGGTGTGATTGGCCATTGTAGTAGGTAGGTGAACACAACAGCACACATACAAGGGGGCATGTCCGCCTTTGGCCTGTGTCTTCGGCAGGGAGAGGTGGGCACGGGGCAGGCCAGCTCACCTGAGGCACCGATGTAACGGATGTCCTGACGCACGTATATGTATGAAAACAGAACAATAGGGAAGGTCTTGTCCCCGGGCTGGTCCAGCAGGCTGACGCCGGAGAAATCTCGCATGCTCGACTCGGGGATGATGCCCTGCGCCACGGCAATGCGTGCAGCCTCGGGGATGTCGGCCTCTTTGCTAGTCAGGAAGTTGCCGTCCTTGTTCTTGAGCTGGACCTCCTGCAGAATACACCATTGGCGGGACAGCGGAGTGTCAGGCCCAACTCACCACTGCCCGTCAGCAAGCATACATGGGTCTCCACTAGCACAAGCGTACCTCCAACTGGGCATTCCACCCATAGCCGACATCTGCGTATCCGATGGCAAAAGGGTTGTCGCGCAGAGCAGCAACCATGTTGGAGCTGCCCTGCACAGCCACGGTGGACTCGGGCCATGTGTCTAGCTTACTTCCTTCGCCAAGTGCCCACTCCTGGGAGTACACACGCCGCCATGAGCACAAGGCGGCTGGGCACCATGGCCATCCATTCCTGCAGGTAAGACAGGCAGGATTTCATGTCACACGGCGATGTACCTCCGGGCATGTCTTCTGGAGGTACCCAGTGACGGCCGCGGTGGATGAAGATCCCAGGTCGCGGTGGTAGACGGTGATGGCAGCGCCGGCAACCGCGCCCCGATCCAGGCCAGGGTTCTGGTCCAGAATGTCGGGGTGGTCCCAGGTAGTGATGTTGGCCTGCGTTCACAGAAGGAAGGGGGTGGGGGTGGGGGGGGGGGGCGGGGGGGGGGGCTGTTAGACGTAGCAGGCAATACCTAGGCATGCTATCGTGCACCTCGCCGCTGACCAAAGGAAGCGACCCTCCTGACAATAACCGTCGAGGAGTGCCGGGGAGCAAAGGGGGAAGGGGGGGGGGGGGGGGGGGGGGGGGGCGGGCGCAGGACTGACCTGGAAGATGCGGGCCAGCAAGCATCCATCTAGTTTGATCGCTTCGTCACCAACCATGCCAGCTGTTGAATCCAAACCAAGACAGGATCTTAATCGACAGCGACAGGACGAGCATGCACACACGCAGTCCCACATGTGATCTTTGTCAGGAAGGCAGTCGAGAGAGTCCAGTGAATTAGGTGATGACAGCAAGCCAGCCGCTCTGCGCGCATGGTAGATGCGGCAACCCCAAGCGAAGCGCATGGGGTCATTGATTGCATCGCTGTACCTGGTATGCTGTGGAAGATGCCCACCGCGCCGATAAGGAACGGGAGCTGCACCACGGAGTGCCCTGCCTGAGTCAGCTCCTGGTACTGATCCGCGCTGAGCGGCAAGTCCCCGGACCCAAAGTCGGTGAACGGGGCGTAGCCGTTCCCTTGGCCGATGAACTCCAGCTGCCCAGTCGAGGAGCCCACCTGGTGCGCACACAAACAGGCAATACATCAGGATACATCCCTTCATTGGCTCATCACAAGGAAGACAGGGATGGCTGCAGCAAGGCGGAGGGTAGGTACACACCGCGCGGTAGGTGATGGAGAGCGGGCGGGACGCCTGCTCCTCCAGCATAGACATCACGTCCCACAGCAGAGTGGACGGGTTGGTGGTGCCGGAGCCATGGACCTGCATGCTGATGTGCTGATCCACGGCGGCGGACATGGCGCTGACGTCGCTCGTGAGGGAGCTCAGCTGGGACGACACCCAGGTCTTCCTCTTGGCGCTGATGACGCGCGCGCCGGGCACCGAGTCACTGACGACCCACTCCTGCGCTCCGCCAAGCTTGATGCTGTTGATGCTGTTGGTAGCAGCAACGATCCTCGCTTGCGGGAGCCCCACCAAGCCGTAGTCCTGGGCCAGCTCGTTTTGCACCTGCCAAAAGGGCATCCACATCTTGGCGTTGCGCACAGAGGCAGCCACCTACGATGAATTGGACTTTGGTTTGCGAACTGCTTTGGACTCCCTTGCGAACAAGCAGAAAACAATTCTTTATATTTGAAGATATCACAATACACCGCCACAATTGTACAGGTCTTCCCAGCCAATGTCGAAACAGCACATTATTTGGGGGATCCATGCATCAGATTCAATTGTACTATAGGCATGACATGGTATATTTTCATCTCCATTTCTCGGGAAGAAGAGGGGGGGGGGGGGGGGGGGGGGAGCCGACCTCGCTAGAGAAGAGCATCATTGCCACCGCCTTAAGCAGAGGGCCAGATACTTCGTTGCCCGACTGGTCTTGGCGAATGAAAAGGTACGACAGCTGGGTGATAGGCCTGCGGAGTTGGGGCAACTCGCATTCAGTGTTGTCCAGCACGGGCAAACAGAGCGAAATGCTGCATCACCACTGCGGATGGACGCGCCAATGACGAGCTGCGCATCGCGGGCTGGGTCGCAATGCGGAGCGCACCAGGTGGTTGGGCCGGCCAGGTGGATGAGGTCAACGCCGCTCATGTCTTGAGTGTAGTCCATGGGGACGGTGGTGGCGCGCAGCAACGCCTGGCTGGCTCCCTCCGCCGACGAAGTGAGGTAGATTCCATCCTGCTCAGCCCGAATGAAAAATTAACCTCAGCAGTGGCGGAAGACGTTTTGCACTAGGGAGTCAAAGTAAGGCAGACATTTTGCTTCCGTGAGCATAAGACGGGGGGGGGGGGGGGGGGGGGGGGGGGGGGGAGGGGGGCATACAGAGTTCTGCAGCTCCACCTCCGGCAGCCCGGCATCCAGTCCATGCCCTGCCAGTGGTACACTCGCAGTCAGGTGGGGTCGGCAGCAAGGTGATACAGTGCCGGCAAGTAGCAGATGTGCAGTCGGCGTATAGGTAGCGCAGGCGTCACCTGAGGAGAGGTAGGTGATGCTGAAAGGGTCGGCCTGCGTCTCTGCGGTCACGCCCGAGCTGCCAGCTGCACCGACAGTCTGTGCCGGCCAGTTGATTGTTGTGCCGACCAAATCGGCGGTCCAGACAGTGCTGCAGGCCTGCGTGATCACCAAGCGAGTCGGTCAGTCAGGCTTCCTTGTAGATGCTTTTGCAGATGGCGATCAAAGGATGGGTTCAACCGCGGGAGAGGGAGGATGCATGGGGGAATGGTAGGGGAGGCATCACCTTGTTCAGGTATTCTGTGAAGCCGGCCGTGGAGGAGGACCCATCTGTGCGGTGTACCACAGTGATGGGCGTAACTGGGTCGACCTGCAGGTTTGGGTTCTGTGCCTTGATCTCGGGATCGTCCCAGTACAGAATGTCCCGCTTGAAGATCTTGGCAAGCAGGCAAGGGCTCAGCTTCAGCGGCCCTGGGCAGCAGCAGCAGCAGCGTTATTTAGCTACTATGGCTGCAAGCCCCTGAAACGAGTGGCAGATAGGAGGCAGAACAGTATGCCACGCAGGGGACAGGAGCAGAAAAGCAGTGGCGACGCGAAGGCGAGCGGCGGTGCAGCGGCGGCGCTACCCACCGAGGCCATCCTTCTGGTGCGCAAATACACTGACCGTACCAAGGACGAAGGGCATCTGCAGCACAACCTCGTTCCTGGATTGCAGTTCCTGGTAAGTATTTGCAGGCAGCGGAATGTCCGCGGAGCCAAACATGGTGGAGTTAGAAGTAAACTCCGCGATGCCCGTGCTGCTGCCCACGGCGCGGTATGTTGCCCGCACAGGCGAGCCCGCCCTCTCCTCCACCGCGTCGAAAACTCGCCAGAGCAGCTTGGACGGGTTGGTGGTGCCGCTTCCGCTCACGCTGATGACACCGGTCTCCCCGTCCTGAGCGATCACGTCGCCCGCCATTGCAAGGAAGATCACCAAGCACAGCAGTGCCATCGGGGAGCTCCCGCGCCGCCAAGGGGCAGACATATCCGCGGGGCCGAAAGTGAAGCTATCCTGTTGGCCACACCAAGGAAGCACACCCAAGCGCTGCTATCAGTAAGGGAGGCACGAAGCCGCCAGGGCCGCTATGGAGAACGCTTTGAGCAGGTTGTTGGGGGAAAGGGGGGAGACATCTTAATACGTGTACTGCGCGAGTTAATACCGAACTGGTACTTCAAGCGCTGTACGTAATACTAGTACGAATATTACCTGCTGGGCTGACACCTGACAACAGTGAGTAAAAGCGCGCACCGGTGGCTCAGGTCCGTTACGGCAGCACCCGGCATCAAGGTGAAAGCGTTTCGCACCAA